>JAZBHA010001299.1:0-24232 GCA_037464855.1 Iselma pallidipennis | reverse complement strand
TATATATATATATTTGCGAAATTAGGCAATTCGCGAAATGCCTAGTCAATTTGCAAAATGACCAAAGTGGCAGGCAATCTGCGAGCAATTCGCAGATTGACGGTTGTGTTAGTCAATTTGCAAACTAACTGATATACTCTAGGCATTCTGCAGAATGTCTACTAAGTCAGGCAAAGTGAAGTCGGACATGGTAATTTTTTTACTTTGACTAGGCAGAGTGTATAGTAACAAAGAAATAGTAGGTACTTGTATTATAACGAGCAGAGTTTTTTTTGTTCAACTCAAACATTACTTTAATCTCAGGAAACAGGCAAGAAAAATAAATACTATAAGTTGAAAAACCGGGGAATAAATTGAGGTTATGTTATGAAAATGTTATATTTAAGAATGATTTGCTTTATTAAATAATATGCAGCAAGCCCTTTTATATTTAAACAGCAGAAATAAATTTTCACTAAATGTGACCAATTCCTCCGTACCTAATTGACGTTAGCGATCCAAATGATTAGAACCTGTCTAGTCAAAGTGAAGAAATACACATGTCCACCTTCACTTTGCCTGACTCAACAGACATCCTGCAGAATGCCTAGAGTATATCAGTTATTTTGCGAAATGACTAAGACAACCGTCAGCGAAATGTTCGCAGATTGCCTACCACTTTAGTCATTTTGCAAATTGACTAGGCATTTCGCGAATTGACTAATTTCGCACATTGCAGGTAACATATATATTTCATTGTGTGTAAGGAAAATGACTTTTAATGTTGAAATTTAATGAATGAAAAACTTTGATATTTAGCAAAATGGTCTGATGGCGGCACAGAGACGTCTAAGTGGCCGCATTTGGCCACAGTCCGCCGTATTTAGCCTTCATTATTGTTATTACTTCATTTTTGTTTTACTAACAAATTACTCTTCTATATTACGGTTTTTGAAAAATACGTCGCGTACTTCTTTTTGATTTTTAACCATCAGAATTTATCGAAAAACAAGTTAAAAGCAGATAGCAATCACAGTTTCGACAGAAAAAAAGAAGAAACAAATTGAAATTCACAAATAATTAATTATAAATGTAACATAAAAACGAGTACTTCACTCTGTACTGTAGGATAATAAAGTTTTCGTTTAACAACAACTTAAAATTTAATTAACTGTTATCTGTGTTTTCATTTATGCTCAAAATTATAATATCCGACAAAGTATTATACATATTTATATTACATGAATTTGAAAGTTTTTTTTTAACACACGAAGAACATATTGCGATAAGAATATTTAATAATAAGTCTAATTATAGACTCTGCTTGCTATTCATTTTCTTTGCTTGCCGCTTTACTATATACACGACCCTTTTTTGCTCGTCGCTTGTATCTTGCTTGTAGCGTCGCTCGACTACAAACAAGATATATAAAAAATGTTGTCTCTTGTTCAGCTGAAGAATGGGAAAGTTGGGAAGAAGTCTCTTCGTGTATACGCACCTATAGAGTATGAGGAGTTAAAGCTCAATTTATAGTTGATAACGAAACTCTACATCTTCATCTTTATCTTTACCTTCTTCTTGCTCTTTATGGATATCGATAAATAAATGGCAATTCAAGCGATTTGCTTGCTCCGCCCAGCAAGCAAGCGAGATATTCAAATCATATATCTATCCGTTTTCCTATCGCAAATCTATATCTCTGTTCCTTGTTGTGTGAACCTATTTACTATTGGCCGAGTTTGTCGCTATAGATGGGTGAGGAGAAGATGAAGATGTGGATTTTCGTTTGAATTGATTTTAACTGGCAGGCAACTTCCTACGGCCTCCACACACCACGTTGGAAACGGTCGTCACGTCAGTCATGTCCAAAATGAAAAGCATTGGTTCCTTTGGAAGTTTCGAATTGAGACGAGTTGGTCCGACCCGCCTTGATTCGAGCTTGCCATAAGAATCAATCCTTTTAATTTTGGACGTGTCTGACGTGACGGACGTTTCAGACATCGTGTGCGGAGGCTGTTAGAGATAAAGATGAACATGAAGAGTTGCGTCCTCAACAATGTCGTCATCTTGCGAGAGATTTGAATAATTCTCAGAAAAATTCACTGACCTGAGGTGCGGCGTAAATACAAACTCCACTGTAGAGTAAAGTGGTCAGGTCAGGTCAGGTGCCCGTAGAATTCTTATGAATATTAGCTTGTGAGCTGAATTATTTTGTGGTAGGACACAACAAGAGAATTAATCTACTGCAGCAGCAACAATAGACAATTTTAATTTACAATCTTACCTGGGTTTTTCTTTTCCAAAGACTACTTTTAGGAACGGATCTCTCTTTTTCTGTGCATCTGCTTAAGATTGTAAATTAAAGTTGTCTGTTGTTGCTGATGTAGTAAACAAACTCCTTTGTTGGGCCTACCGCAAAGACAGGTGTACACTTTTCATGCGTTACAATAATACCTACGCTGCAAATACTCAAAAATACGTTGCATAGCCAAAAAACGGCTCAGTTTTGATTATACACAATACGTAGGTTAATTGAATATACCTACGTAAAGAAGTATTTATCCTCCAATGCATCTTTTTTGAGGAAATAGAGTAGATTTTAGATCAATGAGACATTTGATGTGAATATAAATGGATAAAGAACAACATTTCCCAAAGAACTTGCTATTTACATGGTAATTTAGAAACCTGATCTTACCATTCCTATAACAGGGATCTTCTACAAGTTTATATTACTGTTATACCAGGTAGCGTAAAAGGATCTTCAAAATAGTTGATAAATGTTCTTGTTTTTTGGGTTATTATAGAAGTTTTTATGATTATATTGTTTGTCTTTTTATTATAGAAACTTCGGCCGAAAACTTATTACATAAAAATGTAATGCAGAATGAATGCTATACCTAATGTAAGTATTCGCACTTTGAAAATGAACGTATGGATAATAAGATTTCTGGAAAGCACTCAATATTTTGTAGGTATAATGTGTTTGGAGAATTTCAAATCTTCTAAATGGTGAAATTCCATTATCTATGATTTAATAAACACAGCCAAATATTGTTGTGTGATTTGGAGAGAGTTTGTGTAATATACGAGATATTTAACAATAAGTGAAATTCTACTACAAAAAGCAGAGAAAAGACGAATCGTTCTTCTGAAACATACATACGTATACATTTCGTCAAAATCGATAAAAGAACGAGTCGTTAT
The DNA here is from genome assembly GCA_037464855.1 of Iselma pallidipennis. NCBI lineage: Eukaryota > Metazoa > Arthropoda > Insecta > Coleoptera > Meloidae > Iselma > Iselma pallidipennis. Next base: position 21,046 of record JAZBHA010001299.1, on the reverse strand, counting down.
AGAAACTTGATGTAACACTTTATACATATGAAGGAATTTTTAATACTTTTCAGTATTCTTTTTGATGATAGCGATGTGTTTCAACTTGAAAATAAAATAACATTATAGCAAAAAAAATCTTACGTACTAATGTCTGCTTCTATATCATCAAGATGATGCAAAATCCTCTTGAAGGCTATTGTTATCCGAATGTCCATCATCTATATGCTGGACAATGGATTCAACACGATCACATTTTGCTCGTGGTACAGCCGGTGTACCAGCAGCTGTAATGACTGTTTCACAAGATTGCCTCAATTTTCGATTACTAAATCGAAAGTAACCTCTTAAACGTTCCTTTGATGATCTGCAACATATTCCATCTGATATTACAAAGAAACACCTTACGATTTTACAAATTTTGTTGAACAACCATTGTAGTCATAAACTGGTATAGGTATGGAGACTGCTCAGAGAATGATAAAGAATTTGAATTTCAAAAAACTGCCTGACTCTGGCAGTAACAACCACTGTGTGTTGATTTTATTCATTGAAAAATTATTCAATTCACGTAATTTGTTTTGAAATTACATTGGAAATTGATATTACAGTTAGGGGGAGAGGAAAATAGATTGTGTGTGTATGTATGTATAATATATGTGTATTGACAGAAAATTCACTGAATGATTGATGAAAGATTATCTTACCTGCTCATTTGCCATACAGTGTACAAAATAGGTGTGGAACATGTCGGTACAAAAGCTAACCATACAAATATTGTATATGTTATATCAAAATGTCCGGTATTATCATAAGTTTCGACAAGAGCTTGTCTAGCAACACGTAAAACCATCAATGGACATAAACACATTGCATATAATGTCACCATCAGAACTAAATATTTCTGTGTACGTTTCTCTTTCACCACATCTAGATCAGGTTCATAAGTTTCATAACGTGCCCGTCCACCATTCTCATGTTCTCTATAACTTCCACGACTATATTGACTTGAAAGATCGTAGTCACCTCGACTATTTCTGAAAACAAACACGTACTGATAATAATTCCCATGTGATGACAACGATCATCACTCTTTCGTCTTTCGTGGTTTGTTCGTTGGTGAAATAGGGATAGTAAGTTGTAATTGAAGCTACAAGTTTACATTAGGATAACTGATTTTTGACATAGATTGTTGATAAAGCTATAAATTCAATTATTGATCCTTGTATCCAACCGAAAAATACAAGTGAAATACCTCAAAATAGACTCTTCTAGCTTCAAAACAATACTATTTTCTAAAGGATTTTGATGCAACATTGGAAATATGAACAAAAAATTTGTTAACTGTTAAATGAGTTTCTTATTAATAATTAATAATGGCTTTTCCTCAAAATACGCAAAACGCAAAGGGGAAACATATTATAGTAGCTGCAAAGTTACAAACAGGAAGTATTCCGTGAAACGTTCAATTCTTTTCAAACTTTAACTTTTGTTATTGTATTCCGAAGATGATTTTTAATGAACTAACTTTCTCAAATACGAAACTCTCTTAATTAGTATTGTTCAATTAATAATTTCATTACCTTAGTTATAAGATATCAATCAAGGAAAGTTTTCATATATGAGGGCCCGAAAAACAACAATCAACAGTTATACCATTCTTAATAATAATAATAGTAATAATAATAATAATAATACATATTACCTATACATGTGTAGGTATATAATATTATATGAATGAAACACGACTGTTTTCAGGAAATTACCAATGAACATGGAAAAATTTATGCTTCAAAAATTAATAATTAGGAAATATTAAAACAAGTTTCATATATAATTTGAAATTGTTATCTTCTTGAAATTTAATAATTTGACAACAGTATGTCAAATTGTGTTTTTAGTTCGTGTGTAGGTGGAAACATATGCGCTAATTGGCTAATTTATTACATATAATTTTGTTTGTAAAAGTTTGGATAATTATTTTTAAATTTAATTGATGCTAACATAATAAAATAATCAGTCATTTCACTAAGCTTGTATTTTATTTAATGGATTACATGGATGAAATTTATCACACTTCGTAACTTTTTATTGCTGCTGCAAATTAATTCCAATCGGTGTAAAAAGTACATTTATTACACTTGACGTAATTCCATGCATCATACAGATACTTTTTGCATTTGCTACACAAATAACTATTATAAGCCGACTGTTTTCTGTCCTGTAGGAATCAATTTTTGGCAACAATAAAGCTTAATAGGTGCCAAAGTGTGCAGAAAAAAAAAACGAGAATGATCATTTTCAATCAATTTTAAATGAAAGATGGATGTTTATTTCGGTATGTCAAACTTAAATTTGTGACGCGATTATGCACTAGAGCGTACAATAAATGTTCATTTCTGTCTTTTTATTGGACGTTGCTATTGGTGACGTGCAATGAACATTTATTGCGCGAAGTGGTATACGACTAACTTCAACAACCAATTTGAGAACTTTCATTGAGTTAAATGTTACTACTGGAGTTCCTCCAGCAACCAATTTGATAATTTTCATTGACAGGAATGATACTGAACAACATAATCTATACCGAGAGAAAGTAATTGTTCGTCACAAAATAAGAATAAAGCAAAATGGGTAAATAACGAAAGCCAAAAAAACAACAAATATAGAAATATACCGAGAAATTCTAAAGAACGTCTCCGTCTCCGTCTTCGTCATCTCCAGTGTCATCTTCCCTTAATGAGTTTTTAGGTGGTGGACGTCCACACGGACTTGGCAATTCTAATGGACGTCTTTACGAACGTGCTGGCTCCGCCCACAAGACTCTAAGCGGGACACTTAACCACGCATTAACCGCATATATCTATCCTCATTTATATCTCTATCCTCTACGCTTATCTACTATTGGCTGAGTTTGACAACAGTAAATGAGTGGGGAGAAGAATAAGAAGCAGACGAAGGCGATCACTTGCTCAAAAGAATTGTCAAAAAAGTCATAGTCACGATGACAAAGACGGAGACGGAGACGGAGACGTTCTTTAGAACACCTCGGATAATCTTATACAATTACTATGAACTGCAAATTTGTAAGCCAAAAGATGCTGGCATGTATGCCAACAACAGAATTTCACTATATTCGAGCTATCAACTTAATATTTATTTGCCGGCCAAAGTTTATAAGATATATTTATGGACTATGAGCATCAGTTTGCAGGGAAAATGGTACCTCTGATCTGAAATGTATGCAGTAGGAACATCACTACATTCAAGTTTACCAACCAACTAACTATACATTTGACGCCAAATCTTGCATCAAGTTCGGAACTTTTATCATCCCTCGGGTGTTTAAAATTAGTAATTTCGAGGCTGAATTAACTATACAAAAACGTACTTTTTACACTTAAAATTAGTGTACAATACGTAATTTTTTGCACGTTCGTAGGAAAAATTGTTTCTTCAGTAGCTTCTTTTTGTTATTCCGACTATTAGCTTTTCATAGCAGTTCTAGAAATGCGTTGACGTGATATATCTTTATATTCAGTAGTAACGTTTTTATTTAATGCCTGGTTGATGTTAAAGATTATAAAATCAATAAACGAATATTTGATTAACATTCTTTACAATATTTCTGGTTTATAAAATTAAATCTCGTCAAAGGATAAACAGAATATTAAAAGAATGAAACAAAAAAAATGAGTAATTAACTAATGACAATGTAGGTTAATTATAGCAATGTTTTTAGGAATACCTGTTGTAAGCCAGGTGATCATATAAAACGAGAAAATTAGGATTCTATTTATCTAAAGATCCTTAGTTTGTTAAAATAACAGCTTTATATCAAAAGGTATTTTACATCACTTTACTTCACATATCTTAAAAAAAAACACAAAAACATTTCTCTTAAAAACATTTCCACTCACTGGCAAAATACAAAAGAATACTATACAATTTTTTTCAACAACAGCTATATAGAAAAATATTTTAATTTGAAACTCATATTTTTTCAAATAAAAATCTTTGATTATTTGATGTTTTGGTAGGGTTCAAAGTAATCATGATATTGATGAAGCAGGTGTAAGTTATTTAGATTAAAGACTTGCAGTAGATTATAAAGTGGTGGCTCTTCTAAGGGCCTACTCCATTTACTAGGATTTCAAGCGAACCCTAGGTGAAGACGATACATCAGTCTGAGGATTGATAATCCAGACCTTCGACTGTGCTCTATACTAACGAAATATTGACGAAATTTCGGTATCGATAAAAATTAGTTAATATCGACAACGAAATATCAACCAACCTTCAATTAAAAAAATCTTTTTCTGAAATATATATATTCCAATCATAACTTCTTTACATATTTCTTTTTATACTGGAAATTGGGGTTTCATAACTTTAAGAATAAATTAACGATTACACAGATCGACAAAATAAAAGTCTGTGAAAGAAGTTTTGTTTTTGATGGCTTATTTTGTACTCTGATTCCAAAAATATCATTCCATTTAGATTTGGGTAATAATAAATTTATATATTGTCACTCTTTCGTAGAATGGAATGTTCAATCTGAAAACTTTTCATCGATTCTCTACTGTATTTTTTATGGGGCAAATCACACTTTAACATCCAACAGTAGTCTTCTATCATTGACAAGAAAACTGGCGTAGAATGAAATTGAAGGTATTTACGTAATCAGGGTGCTGAAATCATTTAAAAACTGTCGCTGTTTTACAAACATCAAAATTACTGTAGACCTGTGTTACCATCGACTATTTAACAATTGTTTCAAATAAAACTCCTATGTAGAACTAGGCACATTACGCCTGAACCGTCCGTCACGTCTGCCTGGTAAAAGGTTTTAATTTATGACAGGCTCGGCTCGACACGCATCAGTCCAACTCGTTTCGATTCGAGACTTCCAGAATGGTGCTCACAGACTGCAATCTACCCTCTAGCTAGACTGAGGGAATTCGTCCCCAGTATAGTGAGGTCAGCCTACAGAATTTTGGGTAGTCTGGGACCGGTTCCAGTCTGCCCAAAATTCTACGATAGTGTGAGCGCGCTTGTAGCTAGATTGTAGACTGCAGTCTGTGAGCACCATAAGAACCAGTGCTTTCAATTTTGGACGTGACGGACGCTTCGTGCGTTGTGTACGGAGGCCGTAAGAAACCAAACGTTCTATCCCGATCGTGCCCCTTCAGTAGTAGGTTGTAACTTGTAATAGATATACAAAAGGGACGTGTAACGGTATCAAAAAAAATAAGAAATTATGCTTGCCACTAACAATAAGTAATGTAAATTGATTCATTTAACACGAAACAGTTAACGCGAAATAAACAATGCATTTCAAACGCTACTCTACATCTTCATCTTTATCTCTAAGGAGTTGCTTGGCACTTAAAATTGATTCAAACGAAATCTACATCTTCATCTTCATTTTCAGCTTCTCCTCACCCGTTTACTGCAGGCGAACTCGGCCAATCGTAGATAATGTCACACAGTAAAGAACAGAGATATAAACTTGCACTAGGAAGAAAGATAGAGCAAGCAAATCCTTAAAGAGTGAGGATGCTTAAATTGCCATTTCGTTATCCATATCCATAAAGAGCAAGAGGAAGATAAAGATAAAGATGAAGATGTAGAGTTGCGTTTGAACTGCATTGATAGTTTTTCACGGAAGGAAAACTAAGATCGCAGAACGCAATTTCTATGCGAATAGGAACGGATAACACAAAATAAATTAGAGACTGTTATTTTAACTTTTTTTAAATGGCGAAAAACGTTTCACCTTCAGTATATACGATTCAATTTCCCGATAAGTCGGGCATTTAAAAATTAGCAGATTCCCTTATGGCTCAATCGGTTTTTATTGTATGTTGTTACCTGTGCTTTATATCGTTAATTGTTCGGTGGTTGTTAGTTCTGGGTGGTCACTTATACGTGAGAAATTGAAATTTTTGAGTTTCTTCAGCAAGTATCACTAGATAGACAATAATTTTCAAACATTCTTTTAATACAAAATTCATTTAAGACGAAAAATTTTCAGGATCCCCATAGTTTCGTGTTCACCGTGTTCTACTGTACTAACATTTAGCTACGATACAAGTCAAGGGTCTTTCACTAGATGGAATAACATATTTTCCCGAGAACCATCGAAGGATAAAATATTCAAATTTTGAATATAATTATAAATAAACTAATATAAATACAACAGTTCAAAGATCCAATTTTAGATATATTGAGAGTCGAGCATAATTTATTTTTCAAAAATAAAATCAGATTGATATTCTCAATGATTCAACACCTCAATATTGACACTGGTTACCGTAAGTTGAAAACGAATTCATAATAACGTTTTATAATTTAATTTCATATTCTCAACAAGCTTTCAATTTGTTTTCTAACGGTAAACAGAAGAGAAAAATCCTCATGATCAGTGTTTCTACAACTCGAGAGAATTCATTTTTAATGTAGCTTGGAAATAATTTTTTAAACAAAAGACAGGAATGTTTTTGGGCATTAAATTGATAAATTATGACAGCAAAATTTAACAATGCTTTCTAAGTGAAAGTGTAAATCTGATGACATAATGTGGTGATAAATGAATTTATGTAAACTTACCGAAAATCCGTTGTTGTTGAGTGTGAATCAGTTCTAGGTCGTCCTTCCTTGCTACGAGCTTCAAACATTATTACCGCTAGTGAGCTTTGGTGGGTTTGCAGTTCTCGTGAAACTCTGATGAACAAATAAGAAATGGTAGCCAAAGGCCCGGCATACCTAAAATGCACATACATTATCATAACAAAATTAAGGTGGATCAATGTTGCTTAGAAACAATGTCGTTTCGAATTATATACAAGGAGTTAAATATCGAATGTGATAAGTTCACTTGATATTCAAATCTGTGATTTATAACAACACACAAAATCGGTCCCAGAGTTGCTGATTCTGTGGTTAATAGTGGTAAATGTAAACTACCACTACTACCAGCAGCGTGGTTGTTGTTGATACTGGATTTAGAAATAGTCAATATCATGTTTTAAAATTGAATTGCTAACTTTTAACAAGGCAAGTTTCCCCTTTATATGTATGTATATCTTTAACTGGTTTTACGTTGAAAATATTTAAAATTTATGTAAATTTATGCGGAAGAATGAATACGAGATATAACAACTTTACATCTACCTGTTTACAGCAGCAAACCTAAATATAAACGATAAATAACCAGCATGTTTGTATATAAACTGTATTTATAAATTTACTGATACTGCTGCGCTCTTTTCAGTAAAAAATCTTAGATCCCTGTCACATGAGCAGAATACAATTCAATTTAGCGACAAGGTCAATACAAATTGAAATATTGGTGAACTCTACCCTGTCACACGGGCGTTTCACAATTACAATTAACGCACGCGCAAGGCATAGATTGTCATGTGTATGTTGTGGGTGTTTCTTGAACAAACAGCTGATGGCAGCCATGCTTTTAGATGCCGTGCATGCGTAGTTGACACAATTTAGCTAAATAGAGTTCTGAACAGCCAATTTACTAAATAAATTTCGCCGCTCATAAATTGAATATTGTGTGCTGTCACAAGGCAAATTGAGAACCAAGGTAATTGCGAACTTGGTTAAATTGAATTGTATTTTGCTCGTGTGACAGGGGTCTTAAACTTAATCCTTTATTTTTTTTTATATGAATAAATTTAGTACAGTCTGTAAGTATATTTACTTTACAACAATAAACACTTCACTGACTTTTTATCTCCGCAATTACTACTTTCGAAGCTAATGATTTTTTCAGTAAATCCTAAAAAATAACACGAACTAAATTAGTTTGGAAAATGAATAATTACTCTGTATAGAATACTTTTATCAGTGACCTACACAACAGAGTACACAGTAATGAGTGGTCTAATGAAGGTAACAGTAAGCAAAGTTACAAGGAAAGTTAATTACATATCGTTTACAACATTTTGTTGCTTTGTTTTATCGACCGAAAACAGTAATACAGTATAACTCGGTAATAACAGCTGATGTGACTATAACTCGCTTATTCTGACAAAACAATTTGGTATCCAATCCCAAACTTAGTGCTATTAAATTCAGTATATTGAAATCCCGATTTTAATATCGTCACAACTCAGCTTAACCTCGGGTATAACGGCACAAAGTTCTCTCAAGGAGTGATTTCTCCGTAAATAACACTGCAATAATATTGCTTTGGACTTTTGTGTTTGCTATTGTGGATGCCTTATGCCTTTATGTTTTAGTTTATTTGTTGAGTTTAAAATATAATTAGGTGCCGTTTGAAGAATATGGCTTCAAAACGAAAGATTTTATCAGAGGCCTTTTTAGGACGTATGGAAATAATCGAAATATAACGGAAATTTGTCGGGAATTCAGGCTGGTAAATTCAACAGTAGGTAGAGTTTTAAAAAATGTTCTTGTATTAGCACTAGTATAACGAACTCGAATATAACGAACCACTATTTTCCGGGTCCTTTAAGTTTTATTACGACCGAATTCCATTATATTTTACTGTCTTTAGAATTAGTTTTCATATATTTTCACAAATTTCATTTTATTGTCACTGTTTGGTATCTTGATAGAGCTTAGCAGGGCAACCAAGCCATGACGGGGTTGTAATAATTATTGTTTGTTAGATTATGTTTATTTGCGACAACAAACTAATACCGAGGAGTTGGTGGGTCCCAAAGGGATGCAGGCTGACACTAGTACTACTATCTTACTGACTACCCTATATTTGACCTACTCTCCCTCTCTTACTATCCACTAGAACTTCTTCTCTTATTATTACTTAAAAGTAATTATTAATAATTATCAATATTGCATAAATGCATATGCAGCGAGCGTTGAAACATAGAAAGACGAATGTACACTCAGCTGCTGCAATAGTTTTAATTCTACATAATACATTTTACTGTGGATCAAATTAGGAGCCCTTGTGACATTATGTTGAGATAATGTAATATGTAGAAGTTTAAAAAAAATCAGGACAACTTCAATAAATTGGAGAAATAAGAGCATGAAGCCTTGATCTAGATCCATACATATAATGATCATATATGTATGTAGATATCCAATTTAAGCTACATATCCTGAAATATTTATTCGAGCGAACAAGTTTATAATTATCATTGGATAAACGTTCTCACTTATTTTTGTGTTCGTTTTTATTATCTTTTGATACCACTGATCGATCAAATAATAAAACTTAGGCCAATAAAATCTCGCAAACTTTACTGAGTCGACGTTGTTGTGAATTATAATACAATGTATGAGGAAAGGTTGTTTCAAGAACGTTGAAGTGATCAGTTCAAAAGTGTACGACGAAAATTTGTAGCTCGCATTGTTCAAAGAAGATGGATTATTTATTTTTAAAACAAAAAAAATAAAATAAACTACTTACATGACCAGAAAAATTCCTCTCATATATTCTTGCATATTGTCGACTAGATTAACTACACAAACACCAACACCTTCCAACATAGCAACATATTTCTGGAAATAAAACAACTTTCGTTAGTATTTAATGTTTTTAAGTGTTCTTTCGTTTTATTGCATATTTACTACTGCCATCACCGTTAATTTTGTACCTCCTATAAAACCTTTGCTTTACATTTCGCTAATAATTAATGAACCATCGATAAACAAGCATTTACAGAAAAAAGGGATTTAGTAAGGTAGTAAAATTGTTATTTTAAATTGCGCTCCCCAGTCAGGCAAAGCATTGAACATAAGGGACGATACACACGCTCCAACTTTTCTATATCACTTTATAGTGTCGATTTTTTCGTTCATCTTCATTCCGTTTTAGCCGAAATCAATCTGTGGGTGCCTTGCCAATGGACCACGTGTAATACCTACAAACTTCATGAATAATTTTAGCCACGGGTAGTCCGCAAAAATTAAACAGATACTAATATTATTTGGGTCGGAATCCGTTCGTTTTTAAGAAACTAATTACTCAAAATTTCAACAAAAATTGTTTCAGAGGCCCTGCTTACAACAGGAATTTATGGTATCAATAAACTACCATCGTATAGTATCAAAAATTCTTAAGTAGAATGGTTGTTAAAGCCATAAACCTTTAGATATTTAGAAAAACAAGCTATTGATAGGAGGCTCTGTAATAGATAATAAGGGTTTAAATTTGTTGGCCCCTTTGCAAGAAAAAAAATGTTCTACACATCTATGTGGAATATTGAGAGGTTTTTGTGGGATCGATAAAGCATACGTAGGCTCTCTTATTGGATTATATCGCCTTTTCCTTAACTTGCCTCTTAATGAAGATGGTATCCATTGTGGATCGATTCTTACGAGATCTTTGTGGTTTTTGGGATATTCTTGTGGTGGTTATCTCAACACAAATATTTATGTAAAAAAGGGGCCCAAGTCCCTGCATAGCTTGCCCTAGCTTGTTTTATCATCACCGCCTCCATTTTTGGCCAGTTAGCTCCTGCTTGTCGACTTACCGCACTGGTGGTCCCCTTACTGGCAGGAACATGTATTATAAATCGTATGTCCCTCAAAGAACATTAGTTTCAGGGCCCCCAAATGCCTAGTTCCGCCACTGTGCAATATGATTTAGTTGTATACGCTAGATATTGATTATCAACTTGTAGCCACAGTTATATTATTATACCAGGCTTTAGTCTTTGTAAGAAACAGTGATATGACCAGTATTATTATAAAAGGAATCTGCAATATGATACTGCTTTGACTGAAAGTGACTCTTACCTTAAGGGCGGCACAAACGTTTATGCTTAGCCATTCAATTTGCTTGAGTAGTATCGAATTACCAAGCAAAACGCAAAACGCAACAAGCAACACATGCCTGGAAACTAATTTGACACCGGTCCCTGTGGCAAGCAAAGATAAACTAGACTAAATGTATGTATATTTTGACAATGTATCCACTAATCGTCAGCAGAACAAAGACGAAGAAATCAGCAAGTAAAATATAATAGTTTCGTGTATCATCTACATCTGTACAAATGTACGCTTGTTTAAGCAAGAGGATGGATAAGTTGGAACGTCTGTACCGCCCCTAAGATGTGGTAACATATTACCGTTGTTGAAACTTACCATAATTTAATGGGGCTTTCCTTAGAAATGTAACTTAACACATACACAATAGTAGCAAAGAATAGTCTTCCATTTCTATTCCTTTCAATAGCTTTGTCAAGAGTGAAACCAGTTTTCTTACAAATGCATTTAATCAAGTTTTTTCTTTGTATCTTTCATCCATTTCGTTTCCGCAAGATTACATATAGGCTGTTTATCGAAAGATGAGCTGATCTGTCACAAAATACCAAACTGGTACGAACATGTATTATTGTAGGCCTCTTTTTTTCATTGCACATATAAAGTTAATTTGTCTCTAACTAATCCAGCTGAATGTTTTGGTTCGCACACATGTTTTATGACCGACCAGCTCATCTTTCGATAAACAACGTATTGCAACATTATAAGAATTAGGGCAAAAGTTTTATAATTATAATGTGATTTGTAAAAATTGTCCAAAACTTCAAATACGTACAAATAAAAGACAACGGCAAGACTGTTGCTTACTATACGGCGGAAAGAGAAATGTAATACACAAACACAATTATTACCGTGAAATATTTATTTTAGAAATCTATCGCATAGATCTAATATACCTACACATATCGCTAGATCTATAGTCCATAGTGCTGCTGTCCAACAGAAATAGTCTAATGCTAGCCACATACGTAGATTAAATTTTTTAGTAGCCACATTAGGAAAGGTTAGAAGAAATCCGTGTTGGATAGTCCAGGTCTATTGCAAAGAATCATCGGTTTTGGTGGATGCGCCGGGGGGGTGAGAAACGTTCACAAATATTTTCTTATTTATTTAAAGTGTTTAAGGAGTTGCACCATCCTTCGCAGATTCTAAAAGCTTGTATTGTATTAGATGTATGTGTAATTGACATGTCGATACAAGATTAGGTTATATTCTTTTTGAATCCTTCCTGAAACTGTACAATGTATTTACTTTGAAAGATCCCATACTAATTCAGATCTCACATATGCACTAAATCAAGATTAAGTGTTTCTATTACAAAAAAAAACATGAACGGGAAAATCAATAGAAGATAATATTTTGATCCCGAGAAGGTCCATATTTACCACAAGCTCTTTTCCATTTCATTCCAGTTTAATCTGAGTTTGATAAAGTCCATAAATTCTCTCCATACTCCCATTATAATATCGACATACAAAACTTTCAAGGTTATTCTGAAAGTATTGACAAGTTACTGCTCGATTTCCTAGTATGAGATTGTTGCTCTAAGGTTTTAACAATCATATTATTAGAATAATAGATACCATCTCACACATCGTTTATTGCGATTTAAATGGTAATTGCTTCAATTTAGGACAAAATTTAATAAGCTGATGCGTCGACCTTTAAGGCATTTCATATATCGGGAATGTTGACGGGGTGTTTTCCCCGTTAATAATGGAAAGGACTTTTGACACGTTTTATTAAATCTTCCCTGGGTCAGGCTTTGTTCAGAGAAAACTGTTTACTACAGGGACAGTTTTGCAGTTTGGTGTTTTATTTTTTCCCCTTAAACTAACAATCCACACCAGACACCTTCTATTTAGATACAAATGTACCAACCACGGGAATCTTATCAATTGATTCAACAGATATATTTGTTTGTTGTTGGTTTAAGAGGGAGGCTCCTGTAAAAGCTCCTCTAACCCCTATGGATCTTATTCGACGTTTATATTGAATGCCCAGCCTAAAAGAAGTCAACCCGATTTTAAGATTAATCTGTCTCACCAGTGTTTTGATAAAAATATACCGCCCGTTAACAAGGTGAAGCAATCGATGTCTGACCTTCAGAAGTATTGACGTGTTGAATGAAATTTTACTTTAATGTATGCGTGTGTCTTTATATTCTTTTATACGCACAAACATCGACAATGTATAAGTATATCCATAGAATACACATGACTTATTAGATTGACATATTTCATTTCCTGCGTTTGCTTGTTTACCAATAAATACAATAGCAAACAGTTACACAATAAATGAAAAGACCCTACAATATTCATGTCATTTATTTTATTACAATAAAATTTTTTAGGCAAACGGGTAACAAATAATTGCGTCCTATTTTATCACAAAATTTGCATTTGTTGTCACAGGATATCATTGTGGCTTTAATCTACTATGCGTAATCAGCTAAAAAAGAATTTAAATTTATTTTGTTTCAATTATCGCAACATAGATTCAGCACACTACTGAAAAATACAAATATATATGGTTCTTAAGCGACGTTCTCACTGTCCCCGAACATGCCCGTCGGACATATCAAGTGCTGCTAGATATGCAGATCTTGCAGTATACCTAGCAATTCAAATGGACGTCTTCGTCTTCGTCTCCGTCTTCGTCATCTTCGCTTGACCTTCCCGATGCAGCACGCCCGTATAGACTCAGTAATTCGAATGGACGTCTCTACGACTTGATGGCTCAGCCCACAAGACTCTAAGCGGGATATTTAAATCAAATATAAACCTTTTTTTAAAGAATTACGTACGCAAAACAAAAGGCTGTTTCGCGTGTCTCACCGCCCACTTAACCTCTCTTTACTCTCCACTTTTAACCCTAAATTTTGTAGACTTCCACCCCCTGTTAACCACGTTTTAACCACATATATCTATTCTTATTTCTATCTCTATCCTCTATGCTTATCTACTATCGGTCGACTGTAAATGGCTGGGGGGAAGACGAGAAAGAAGACGAAAGTGAAGACGTAGACGAAGACTTTCTCAAATGAAGACGTCCATTTGAATTTCTCGGTATAGTTTAAATAAACAGCACGTATGTATAATACGTGTTTTTTTTTCAAAAGTAGGTACCTACACATTAAAAAAGTTGCGCAATTAACCAAAATACGTCGGACAAGCCTTCATGCAAATTTTCAGGGATGTTGGCTTCTGCCGAAGGCGTTCGTTAACTATGGGTATTCGTATTTAGCTGTAAGCTGGTTTAATAAGCATTTTTTCTGTCCACGTGTAGGTATTTGTGTTTCGTAGTTTTTTGTGTTTTCTGTATGATTCTTGCAATTATTTTATGAATTTGTGATTTTTTTAAATTGTTGTTAGTAGCCTAGTAGTGACTTGCTCTCTCTTACAATTAATTGAAACTAATAAAAATAGTTCTAACAAAAATTTATACATAAATATATTGTTTGTGACTTCTAAGCTGATTACTTCGCCGAATTAATTCATAGGTTTTTATGTAATTTAAGTTACTGACTGCAAGTGATTTTATTTTCGAAAATTATACTTTTTATGTTGTTCCACTTTTATAGATTCAGGTTGAAGATGGGCTAAGCCCGAAATCGCTCCCTGAGTTAATATAATAGGTAATATGTAGTTATTTAGTACCAAGGGTAAAAAGTGCAGTTTTACTGTCGACACACTCACGGCCCGAGGTGCAAAACATTTTGGCGCCCCTGTGTTTTGCGGCGTTGTTGTCTCCCCCTAAATCAAAATGATTCAAAAAATGTATTCAAAAAACAAATCGAGGCAAAATATCGTGATTTAACGCCCCAACTGATAAGGCGCCCCTGTGCCATGCACAACCTCCACCCCCGGTTGCGGCGATCCTATTTACAACGAAGGATCGTTGATATTTGTGTTATTCCTATATGATTAAATTAAAATTTTTTATATGTATAAGGACCTAATATTGATAATTGATAATGCTATGGTAGAATATTGTGCATTGATTTACAACAAAATCCTTTTACTTTATTAACCAGATTAATCATGAAAGAACAAAATACGAGCTGCGGAATTCCAATAAATAAACAGAAACATACACGAATTATTCCTGTTATTGGATTTTATCTTTGAGAAAATAATGTAAATACGACGATTTCATATTTACTTAGAAAACTTAATATCTTGTCTTATCCGTTAATCTCAACCTCTGTTTGTTCGAAATATGTTGTTATGTATAGGTAGTAAAGAAATATTCAATAGTATAATAAGCTTGTGTTTGAGAAATTTATTCTAACAATCGGGTTTGGCTTTTAAATTTTTTGATATCAAGGGAGCTGTTCATTTCAAATCGATTACCGACCTTTATTTATAAGACAACTTATCAATTTATCGAACGATAAGTTGAGCAACTCAGATTCAACTAGTTGCACAATTTCAGTGCTATTTTGGCATTTCCTCGCGCACATGCACAGCAGCCTAAGGACTAAGTCGACACGACTAATTAAACGACCCGATTGTGACGTGTGTGGTAAAATCTCCTCACGATAAATTGGATTCAACGTCCTATTCAATTAGTTGTTCAACCTATCGTTCAATAAATTGGGTAATGTGAGAGCCCACTAACATTCTATTGACAACGCGTTCCACATCAATTTACGGTAATCTTATTCCATCAAAATGAGGTCTTCTCATAATCACCAAAAATTTACCCACCTAAACAAATCCGATTATAGGATTTAGCAATTGTACATTATATATATGTATAGTCTACATGCGTATATAAATACGTGTGTCCGTACAACGGTTACGCAATAATGAGCTAAAAGTCCAGTTTAAGGGTATGTGCCATCATTTTTGTATTAACCAGCTTTGCCTAAAATTGGGCACAAGGGAGACGAAATTCAAATAACTAAAACCATCTCCTTGACATAAATGTTTCTCGATTACTTCGCTTTTTAGTGTCTACCGTCTGTCTATAAGGCTAGAAATTGCTATCTGTGTATGCCTTCATAAATTTTCATAGTTACTAGGATTTTCACCCTCTTAGAATTAGAAACTTAATTTTACCAATTATACGCTTCTCCGTCAGCATTTTTATTTTATTTTTATGTTTCTAAATTTGTCTAGAGATTACGTTTGAAAAGTGACATATATTAGAAAATACCTTTGTCCGCAACAAAGAACGAGGGAGATTTTTTCATAAAGGAAACGAATGTTGGATTTTTGTCACGTCGAATGTTGCTTACAAAATTCTTTAAATAAATATTTGTTTTACTATAATCAGGAAATAATATGTAGGTACATCGAAAGACTAACAAATGAAGTTTCTTTAATTTATGAAGTTTTAATGACATGTTGTTCCATATAGGTATGTACATATAATTATGACTTAAACGTTGGGAAATGTCACTGAAACATGCTTAAAGTCAATGAGTAATTTCGTTTTACAGAAATTCATATCGTACATTCGAGAATAGCTCCTAATCATTAGGCGCGGTCAGCAAATGCTATCGGTTGAAACGGTTGCCATCAACAGTTCGCTGAACATATGTACGTGCTACACTTGCACTAACTCTTAACAGTTGAGCAGTTTACTCACAATCAGTGCAAAATTGCCCTTCCCCCCTATGGATTGAAATAGGGTTGATTTGGGGTGCTCACCCATAAGGGGGATGACAATATGACTAAACCACGCATATGACTATATTTTCATGACGCTCTTCGGTCAAGTCAAGGCTTTTTAACACATCTGATTCACTTCAATCGTTATTGTAAATTGTGGACCCATCCGAGACAAGTGTAAATAAACAATAACATCAGTTTGATGTTAGCTTATTATTCCTCACCGCTTCCAGCCAAAACGCTACGTGTGGAGACTCCCTAACTGGGAATAAAACAATTTTTGAATTTGGTTTGTTTATTGATGCTTAAATAAAATAATTTCATAGTTTGTTTGCAGCTGTTACCGAAAACCGGCTCCTGAACCTTTTAGATAATACAAGATAATTAAGGATTATCAATAAAAACTTTAATAGCTAGTTTAATAAAGCTAATTTTTATTCTACAAACGAGACTGTCAAGCTTCCCCCAAAAGGGATATTACTTAAAATATGTGTACACCTCCATAGTGTGAACACTTGGTGAGGACCCGACGGTGTCCACATTAGAGAGGTTTCACTATATATGTATATGTGTATTAATTATACGATATGACTCATACGGGTATAAATTATTGTCCTCCCGAACACAAGAACACCAGAGCCATATTTTTTGCTTAAAATGTCAATAGTATGTACAAATGAATTAAGACTAATGTGTTTACAAAAAAATACGTGTCGTTTACGGTTTTGTCATTATTTACATGCTACCGCGCTCGATTACTGAACAAGAATTCATATTTGATGACGACAATACACTTCATCAACTGGGAGGGAATTAATTATTATGTTTATTTAATTTGTCAAATATGAATCGCCAACATCCTCTATCTAGTTTATATTACAAAGACATTAACATAACGAGTATTAATTATTAAAATTGAAATTATAACTATCATATTGCTCTTGTATATATTGAGGCAAAAACAGTTTTAGCCATTGAGCTCTCTATGAAAGAGACGATTAATAGGTATTGATTAAATATTATTCAATATAATAATATATGTTTGAACAATATGCAATAAAATCCTCTTATGGTATTACTAACGTTAATGAAACGTTGGATCTAGCACACACGTGTGTAAAAAAAGATTCAATTTCATATCATTTCAGTTTATGGCAACAATATAGGTATATATACTTTCAGAAAATCGAAAATATATTGTTTGATCGTTAAATACAAATTGTTTAAGTTCGCAATTTTATTTTACACCACCTAGTAATCAATTTTTACCGAATTGTATACTATTATTCATGTTTTATCGCTGGAGCATTTTCGTTTCTCTGTAAAATTTACCAAAATAGCAACAACAAAAAATTTGATTTTGATTAATATTCGTATTTAACTACTGTCATAAAGTAAAGCAAAAAAAACTCAATAAACCATAAACTGAAACTTAAATCAAATTATTCTGTTAAAGGCATGAAAATTAAAATTATAACACTTTATTGAGTATTCCAGCCACGGTTTTCATAATATAACGTACAAAAAATAAAATATACGAAAATTCAATTTTATTAGAATAATTTCATATTCCATAAAAAAATTTTGTTTTATTATTAAGTCCGTATTGCATATACAAGTTGACTTTTGAAGTTTCTATTTCTGACAATGTGTTAGTGTGCAAACACGTAAGAAACAGGTTACCTATTTGCTTTCCGGTTGCCGGCGTCGACCGGCGCCGATAATTTTACACAGTAATCAAATCTAGGCGCACACAATGAAAGCCGGGGAATACTTGTTGGCGCCGGTTACACGCCTCGGTAAATCGAGCAAAATGAATTTGTAATTATCGGCAAGCAGGCAAGAGCGTCGACGGCTGCTGATACCAATCGGTCAACGATTTTACCGATTTGGATTGGATTTTATGAAGAATATAATTGAATATATTAAGTCCCATACGCATATATTGAAAAATGCAATTCTCATCTTTCCAAAAGCGTTTCTTGAGTTATGGGATGCACTCCGTACATTCTTTTCTTTTTTATTCGAAGGAACTAATTTTCAAGTGAAATTTCATCGTCTGATTGAGTATTCGAAGACATCTTGCAAAATTATAGCACAATAATAGTCTAATACTGATCAGCCTGCAGTTTTGGGCAAGCAGATGCCAGCTTTTGTTATGCCCTCCTAAGCAGGTTGGTCGGTGCTGGTTTTCGGCGCCGGCAACCAGTATGCAGGCAACTCGCCTCCTACGTGTGTGCACCCTTAGGCGGATATTACACTATGAAAGTTCTTTGACAAATACATTTTATAAAACATCTTTTATAAACTATTTCACAGTGTAATAGGGTACCTTTTATAAAAGTTGTCTATGATAAAACTTCTTTTACAAAATTTATCCTCATGAGTTCAATTGCGCACTTGGGCGAAGATTTGTGGTGGTAGTCTGATAAAAATTCATCTATAATGAGATTTACAAAAGACTAGAAATTGTTCAGTATCTGATAATATCATAAATTTAAACATCGTGGGTCGTCTCCTGGGTTATTTAATCGTCAATTAAAACATGATTTGTATTATTATTATCAGCAGACTAGTACCTATAGGTATTACATTTACTTTTTTTGATGTTTTTTAAAAAATGTACCGGCTTTTTAGCCTAAAGGTGTGTATGCTTTATGCTTTTATAAACGATTATTATAATCAAAAGTGGGTTGAACTTCATGTTTTGGTTCTTTTATTCCATCATTACACATCATTTGTGAATAATATGAATCTTTTATTTAATTTAATTCATAATCTATAATTTACTTATTGTTAGCTATATTCAAATTATATTGCTCTTCCGCTTAGTATACTTATGCAACCTGGTGGTATAAGGACCAAGTTGATAGTCTCTGAACGGCATCAATTTTCATATTGTGAATATTGTAAATGGTTAACTGTGTTTTTGTAAATAGAAAACACTTTTCTCTCTTTATTTTTTTGTAAATTTAAGAATTTACTACTACATATGTAGTGTCCTCATATTACCACCATTCTTCTTCTTCTTCTTCCTCTTTTGTTTTTCTTCTTAAATATTATGGTGTTTCTGATGACGTAGAGATCCAGTTTTCTAACCATCTTTTTGAGGTCTTCCAGGGTCTCTCTTTCCGATTAGTTTTTAATCTCGCACTATTCTTATCAATCGGTGCTTGTCGGCTCTCTGGAGTCGCATCCCCGCCGCGTAGCTCATCACAGGTCTTACCATGGTTTTATAGATCTTCTCTTTACTCTCTGTTCGAATCAATTAATTTTTCCATACGGCATCTCTTAAGTAGCCAGAAATTCGTGTACCTTTCATAACCTGTTGCCTGACTTCTCTATAATTCTTTCGATTATTCGATATTTCCACTCCCGGATATGTGAAGTTCATTACTTGTTCTATAAATTTGTCATTTATTGCCAGCGTGTGCCTAATAGGATCTTTCACCACCACTAACGATTTCGTTTTTTCGATTGACATTGACATGTTATAATTCCCCGCTGTTATCAAAAATCTATGCATATGTCTCTGCAGTTTGTTTTCTGAATCTGCAATTAGTAGCGCATCGACTGAGTAGCATAAAATTGTCAGATTTTAATTTACCCATTTCATATCCTTCCATATTTCTGAAGTTGTCAATTAACTTATTCATTAACAAGTTACAAATCATTGGGCTAATTGTAAGTGAGTCCCCTTGGCGGATTCCATTTGAGGTTTTAATTTCGCTAGTCAACGCTGTTCCTGCTTGTACTCTTGCTGTTGTGTTCGTGTAGATGTTCTGGATTGGGGTATTACTCTTCTGTAGTATTGATATCACGTCATGCAGCCTGATGCGATCAAATGCCTTCTTTAGCTCAACAACACGCAGAAAGGCTGGTGCGTTAAATTCGATCGTTTCTTCGATCAGTTGGAGGACCAGGAATATTGCATTATCACCATAAAATGAATAGCCCCCAAAAAGTTTAAAGCCGCAGACCTACAGGTTACAGATTCAATTAACTGAGTCACAAGTAACTTGTAGTTAGTAATAAAACGAAAACATCGTAGGACGCTTCAATTACATGTTTAGTCATTGTCGAAATCATTTACTTATTATCTGATGTTTATTGTATAGACAGATTGCAGAAGTATAAATACATAAATAAATAAACGAGGCGAAAAAATATATTATTTTCTACGACTAGCAACGTACAATTAGGTATTACTGTTGACATCTGAACAACATCTTTTTTATGTCTAAAATAAAATCAGAAATATAACAACTATTTAATATAAACAGATGTGAAAAAGCGAATGGCAAACAGAAATGGGGGATATCTTATTAAACTTTTGAACTCATTTCGAGTAGATTGCATAAAAGATATAAACAAGGCAAGCTGGAGAAAAAGAAATACGATTATATGTAAAAAGGAGGCGATAGGTGACAAGAACTTGAAAAAGGAGCATTATTATGTATTACAGGAATGGTGTAGGTATTAGTAGTAAAAGTCAAAATTAACTTCATCTTTATTTCATTTATTTTATCATCGAAGGAATTCAACTCTACATAGATATAATTTATTCATGAATTAGAATAATGTAGTCATTACACTGTGACGTATTTTCCGGCAAAACCAGAATGGCCCGGGGTTTAGCTGGCCAGAGAAACGGGTTCACGCTA
>JAZBHA010001298.1:0-10488 GCA_037464855.1 Iselma pallidipennis | reverse complement strand
AGTGCACGAGAGCGAATAGCGTGAATAGATTGGAATAACCGAAGGCAGCTCTAGTTTACAACGAGCTTGAAATAGGATCGTATTCAACTGAATCTTTGCGCTAAGTTCTCGTTTTTACGCGACTGCGAACAGGTGCCGTTTAGCTCCTCCATAACCATATGTTACTGATATTATTATGTTATGTCTGTATTTTAATTAATTATTGACAATAGACAAGACAATTGATAACACAGAAATTGATAATAAGAAGGCGGTTGATAATGGAGAGACGGTTGAGTCGGGTCTTTAGGGGAGTTTCAGGTATTTTTATCCTAGCGCATAATCAGGATTGGACTGAAAAAATGATAGTGACTATCTAATCTTAAAATCAAATTGGATTGTGCTACCGACATATGGGGTGATAAACCCCAGATCTAAAGATTGTGTCTATTTTAAGCTCATATATGTATTGTGTTATTATTAGAGATGGACCGACTACCGACTATCCGGCTACTTTTGCAATCGGCGATTAGTGGGCGAATAGTCAGCAAAGAGACCGATTAATCGGCTTAGTGTCCCCTTCCACATAAAGATACTTGCGAGATCAGGATCTGCAATCTGCAGATCCATCGGGAGATCAGATCTTCCGATCACGTTTTGCTACACTCACAGCGATGATCTCTCTGTGAAAGATAGAAATTGACGATCTAGTCGGCAGACCATGGTCACTGTGTGTGTGGCAAACAACAGATCTGATCTCCCGATGGATCCGCAGATCCTGATCTCGCAGATATCTTTATGTGAATGGAGACACTGAGTCTTGATAAGCTAGGATAAGGCATCGTTACACTGTACTTTACACAGTTCTACATCAACCTAATCGAAAAATGTCCAAACGCATTTGATGACGTAAACAAACATGTAGCGACACGTAAATCTTGTCCGTATAGCACACGGTGGGATGGAAGAGACACACGAGTCCCAATGAAGACAAATGAACTCAAGTGAAGGTTTGTGAAGCGTATTTTTGCGCTATTTGAAGCTGGCCGGCAAAGCCGATTAATCGACCGACTAGTCAGTTTCTGGATATAAATATAACATTTTTGTGCAAGTATAGCGATTTAAGTTAAGCTATACGTTCCTTACAAACGAGGGTGCAGAGCAGATATTTAGAAAGAGATTGCGTTGAAGCGTATGTCTTAGTCTTAGGTATTCGAAAACAGTCTACTGAACCAGTGATGGTGGTATACAACGGTGACAAAAATGTACAACGTGAAGGAGGGGGCTTCTTCATTGCCCAGTGCAGTAAACTTCTACTCAAACACACCAATCTTTGTCTCTGTTGCCCTTATACAAAATCTCTATAAAGTGTTCTCACTCCCGCCCCGACCTCTTTTCGCCTAAGTATCTAGCCACCAAGCTGTATATAAGTACTGAACGTCCGCCTTCCACAAATATCAACGTTTTGGTTCGTACACATGTTTTATGACCATTCAGCTCATGTTTGGTTGAACAGACTTTATGTTGTAAACTCACAATCAGTGTCACTTCAATACAATCGTATTTTCAAGTGAGTTGTAAACGTTGTAAACTAGGCCAAATGTGACGTAATCATTGACGGTAATTGACAAATGACAGATCTAAAAAGAGAGAACGATACTCAAGGAAGTAGTTCATTGGTTGATTTGTGTTGCTGTCTCGTTCTACATATTTATCAAAAAAAAAACAACAACACTGCCATCTCTGACGTCACATTGCTACCTATCAAGAATAATTGAATTTTTGACGGCACCCGGCACCCACTATTTGTTGTATTATACCCATCTGTTAGGTAATTAATGATAATTATTTACAAAAATCGATAATTACGGTTGTTATCAGTTTGTTTGCTATTGCAGCAAACGTAATAATAATAATTAATTAATAATTAAGTGCAGTAAATAGTTGTTATAAATGATTTCAACAAATTTGTTTCAATTATCCAATTGTCTAGTCTAGTTAATGATAAACATGATAATGATGATAATAATGAGACTATAATGTTATTCTAGTTAATTTCTGTTATTATTTATTCGTTGATCAACATGAACGGGTACGATTTCTTGAAAATTCTAATAATTATTCATTCAGTTTTTTGTCAAATACAAGACGATTTAAATATTATTTCAAAAACACGTACGACTTTCTTAGAAAAGTATCACGGCTATATAAATACAGTAATTGTACATTTAGAAGTACCTAAAGATAGTACCTTGGCCGTATTCCAATTCATAGCTGAAGAAGTACAAACCTCTATTTTCGGTAAGTTGCTTGCTTTCTCCTGAAAAACCATTATTGCTATAATATTGATTAAAAATATTTGTAGGGTGTAGTTCAAGGAAGGTGTCAATTGCCATGAAACATGGTGCCCTACCTGTGATCAATCCAGATGGTTCAAAATTTCCACGAGAATTCAAAAACATCACCCGATCACAACTATACAATTTAGAAATATTATCCGATAAATCTGTACATTATATCAATCTAACATCACCAGAACCTGGACCATATTATATTGCAACATTTCTATCGTACAGTGATCCAACACAGGAGACAATACAACCACAAGGTTTAGGACCAGAATGTTATGCACAACTTGAAGTTAATCTATTTACAGCTAAACTATCAATACCAGAAGAAATTGTTGATGATAATAATTATACGGTGGAAATAACGAAAAATTCAACAATCTATTATAAATTTTATATACCGAATGATGTTGATCATGCACTATTTAGTTTGGAAAAAATCGGAAATACAACAAATAGAATTGTAGTACGTATTGAATCTGATCGAATTCCATCCAAGAATGGGTCTGTGGTGGTACAAGAGATTGGAGTTGATGATAATTCAGTAGAGATCCCATTTAATACCAAAGAAACTTGTTGGTATTTCCTGCAATTACAATTTGAAACTGACGAGAATCATGTTGATAATAAGATTCAATTTCGATTGAAATTTTTCTATAATACTAATGAAACTGTTGATTGGGATCTGTATGGTAATGCAATACCAAAAATCTACCATAATAACAATATAACACAAGTCCTACCATATAAACAATACAATTTATTACGTGAATCCAGTACAGAAAGTTTCCAATTTGCATTTGATTTAGAAAAGAAACTAGAAACATCTACACCGATACCGATCAATTTAACAAATAATCAATTTGTTGCATTACGATTTCGTATACGTGAAAATATCGATATTGGTGGTTCGTTACAGATAACGATAGCATTTAAACCACGTTTGAAAAAAAATCGACAATTACTCGAACCTGAACCGGATACACATCAAATAATCGGTTGCATTCAAAAAGATGCACTTGCATTACCAGTATGGCCAAATTCGTGTAATTTCAATACTAATAATCAATTGAATGATGCACCATTAATTGTTAATAAATCATTAGATAATGCAACAATGGAAATACCATATCCGGAATCGGGTATATGGTATGCAACATTTAAATTGTATTGTAATGAATGCCAGCCATGTGAATGTACCGAGAAATGTCAACAGGAATACGAACAATGTCGAATCGATTGTGAATCGAATTGTTATCAAATGGAGATTTGTAATAATTGTAGTTTAGATTGTAAAAATGAAATTACACGGAAACAAGAATGTCGGAAATGTAATTGTGATGGACCGTGTCTAATACAGGACGAGAATCAATGCAATTCCAGTATGTTGTTTGATATTAGTGCATTTGCTTGTACCAGTAATGATTGTGGTAGAAATGGTAAATGTATGTTTATGGTATCACATGGTATTGTTTATACGACGTGTGCCTGTTTCAATAATTACAGAGGTAAGACTTTACCATCATCACTAGAACTAAGTCAATCAATTGATTATCTTTTATCAACAGGATGGGACTGTTCGGATGATTCGTTCGCCAATCCCCGTTGGCTGATAATCCTCGAACTACTCCTATTAGTTTTGAGTAATTTAATATTTCTACCGACCGTTTACGTTGCATATAAACGTAAATTCTATATAGAAGCAGTTACCTATTTGTCGATATTCTTCTTTTCGACATTCTACCATGCTTGTGATGCCGGTGAACATATTTATAGTGTATGTATAACGAAATTGTCTTCGTTACAATTCGGTGATTTTTTCTGTGCATTGTTATCTATTTGGGTGACATTGATTGCAATTGCTGATCTACCATCGATATGGCCATCATTTTGTCATATATTAGGTGCAATTCTATTAGCATTTATAACAACAATCAATAAAACATCGGTATGGGTATTTACTGTACCAAGTTTGTGTGGTTTATTATTGATTTCGATCAATTGGTATTTAAAATATCGTAAAATTAAACAAATCTTTATCAATAAACGATATTTATATGTTTATGTACCATTTGGTGTTGTTGTTGTTACGATTGCTTTGATAATATTTTCAACATTACAAACAACACAGAATTATAAATATTTACATAGTTTATGGCATATATTGATGGCAATTGCTGTGATTATATTGTTACCAAGACCGGATACTTTCCATCCGGAAGGAATCCTGTAACTTGTACGTCCATTGAAATCGATTCTTCAGTAATTATTCTAATCATAGTAAATAAATAATTGTGCCTGTATTTTCGTAGATTAGTATACATAGGAATTTAATCACCCCTCAGGTTATTCCATAATCACTTACCTGTGATTCGGATTTTATTTTACTGTGATAGTTTTTATCAATTAATTTTTAACAGAGGTCAGTTAAAATAATATCCCATATATTTTATAATAAAAATAATTATGTATTTTTCAACAAAATACCCATTAGTACGATATAAAAATAAATAAATTTTATTATTAGTGATGATTATGGTTTATTATCGAACCATTCCAGATCCATATCGAATCTCCTTTTCAAATTGTTCAGCTTTCAATGTACCATCAATACTTTCACAATTTCTATTAAATACAGAATATGCACTAACTTCATTCGGTTTTTTAGGGCCTGTTCTTGTATTAATAAACATAAATATAATCGCAGAAATGATTAGAAATACAGTACCAAATTGGAATTCAATAAAAATTACATAAACAATAATCCATAAAATAAAACATAATAAATAAACTACTAAATCATAATATGTGAAACAATTTATGTTATCATCACTACAATTACTAGAAATATCAATATCTTTATCAGTTTCTTTATATTTTTCATCTACCAATGGTTCGTTTAATGTTTCACTGGATCCATCACAGTCTGATTCAAAATTGGATCTATCTTCGTTTAGATTTGTGTTTGATGTAAATGATGGAAGAAATGATGTAATTTTTGATTTGATTTGATTAATTCGTTCTTGTCGTGCTTTTTTTGCACGATATTCAACTAATTTTCGTTCAATTTCTAATGAAGACATATTTTTTGACAACACGTCAACATTCGATTTTTTTTAGGTTAGTAGTTCAAATGTACCAACCGTAAAACTAATCAATGGTCTATCTGTCAGGCCGTGATATCAGGAGCCGTGAGGCGTTTTTTCGCGTAGCAACTGTCTGAAATGTTGTACTGGTCACGATAATCGCGAGGTCTTGGATGCGCAGTAGAATAATATTCAACGTTTAATGTAGCCTGTTTCTAACTACAGTCCAGTCAGAAGCGTATCATGATGGCTGGATATAACGCAAAATATTTATGTAATCAAATAGCTCCCTCCTATAAAAATTATCTCGCACGCCTATGTCTCACAATTGTGTAAAAAGGAAGCAATCAGGATGCACCGTAGTCTCGCCAAGACTTCTGCTCGATCAAATTCAACTTGAATACATCGAAAAAAATGGAGTCCTTCATGCGACGTATTTGATTGGTAAAAGATTTCCCCACTGTACAGTGTAGTAATTATTCAAATCACTTGCAGTGTGACGTCATTGTTGCGTTGGGGAAACGAGTATTTTCCAAATAGGTTGAACCAATAAAAAACGCCGAGTTATCTGAAAATGGTTTCGGGATTTAATCAAATTTGTTTAACAACTTCTTGACTAGGGGCATTCTCTTTCATTGTATTTCAAAATTAGTGAAGGTGTCAGCGTTTAGCAGACTTGTTACACGTAGGTACAAGTTGACTTGAGAACTTGCTTTGCAAAAAACTTCTAAACCACTTGCATTGATAAACAGATGCTAGAAAAAAGAGATCTTCTTGCATCTGTTTAGGGTTGTAAATGATAATTCTCTATTGTAATGGTTGAAGAAACCGAAGTCTTTTGTTGGACCTTACTATAAACTAATTAGACTTTAAACGTCGATATTTCTTAGAAGATGAAGCTTACTATACGTTCGCACGATATTCTTTCCCGTAAATCAGTGATGTCTCTGAATACGATAAAATACAAGGCATTGTGAAAACTAAGCTGCTTTACTAAAAGTCTGCCTTAACTGTTGATTTTTAAAAATTATTCCAAAGCTTGAGTTTCGAAGCTCAACATTTTTACGCAAAAAAACAGCCAGCGAAGAAGCACAGCCAACATGGAACAGTGGTTAGAATTCGACCAATGGGAGAGCTCATATGCACTGATCACGCATTGATCATGCAGTATTGTTTTCTGCTAACTTGCCTCGGCGAACGAAATATAGGAATAACCTGCTCATGATCTGACGGCTAGACACTCGGAAACTATTCTACATTTGTTCTACCAAACAAAATGCCAGTAGGTCAACTGTATGACGGCAATCAATCTATTATTATCTATGAAAATTTCAATTCTACAAGTTTATAAATAATTTTTCGTTTATCTGATAAAATGTGGCAAAAAAATGTATAAATGGTTCATGAGATTCATATCTTTATTTGATAAAATATTGGTAGTCATAATTTGACCTTGATCGTATTGTTTAAATGAACTACAATAAATACAATTGATCTACATCAGAAAAATTGTTGAAATTTTTTAAATTATTCACTCGAATACCAGTTTTCTATAAAAGAATTTTTATAAATTTTCCAATAATTTTATAATAAATCTAATTATAAACCGGCTTTAAGTCAGCACTTCTCGTCTAGTGCATATATTTTTAATATAATTTATTCTTTTCCAGAAGCAGAAAAAAAATCATGTTCAAATTCTGCAAAATCATTTTGTTTATCGTATTCTAACACGATATCTGATTGAAAATTAATTCAATCTTATCTGAAACTAGCATTATTAAATAGAACCAGTTTTAGCAACGATCTTTATTGTGAAAAGACTAGTTTGCAAAAAACCTGCCCCGTTACATACACAACACAACAAGGGTCCATTCTGTAGATTTTTCAAACAAATAAGAGGGTTGTTACGCGCCCTACCGAACAAAAACCAGATTCAGTTGCAAATTCACAAAACTAAAAGTCGTATCACGAAATCTTGTTGTGAATTTGTTTAGAAAATAACGTTACAGCAATTTGGAGAAAACGAACGAAATCCAACCTCAAAATGTCCGTGGGTGGCAAAGTAAGTCATTTGTGTTTTTTTATATAATTTTTAAGAATTCCTTTGATTTCTTGTGTGTTTTAATGCATTTCAGGCAATCCTGTATTCGTATTGGAGGAGTTCGTGTTCTTGGCGAATTCGAATAGGTAGATATACATATAAGATTTGTCTGTCTTGTAGAAATCCTGATTGATAACGATTTATTTAGCGTTGAATTTGAAAGAAATCCCGTACGAAATTAAGCCGGTGTCATTGATAAAAGCCGGCGGTGAGCAACATTCCAATGAATATCGTGAAATCAATCCAATGGAACAAGTACCAGCATTACAAATCGACGGTGTAACACTAGTTGAATCTGTTAGTATTTTACATTATTTAGAAGAGACACGTCCACAACGGCCACTATTACCACCGGATGTCATTAAACGTGCTAAAGTCCGTGAAATTTGCGAAGTAATTGCATCAGCTATACAACCATTACAAAATCTAATCGTTCTAATACATGTCGGTGAAGAGAAAAAGAACGAATGGGCTCAACATTGGATTACACGTGGTTTTCGAGCTGTTGAGAAATTACTATCGGCCAGTGCTGGAAAGTATTGTGTCGGTGATGAGATAACGATGGCAGATTGTTGTTTAATACCGCAAGTTTTTAATGCTAGACGATTCCATGTCGATTTGAGACCATTCCCGATTATATTACGTATTGATCGAGATTTAGAGAATCATCCGGCTTTCAGGGCGGCACATCCTAGTAATCAGCCAGATTGTCCACCGGAGGCTACCAAGTAATTCCTCACAAAACACATTCCAAATGTACTCGTGTGTGTAGACAGAGACTTTTTCAATGTTCATCGTTACTCGTTCTCTTCTATCAATATAAGTATAATGTTTTCTTTATCTATTATTATCAGTGACGGATTAAGCCCTAATCGAGCCCTAATTACATAATTTACAACTATAGAGAGTCGATTTTCAAAAAATTCACAGAATTGCGCTTACGCGTCAAGTGGTCAAGTGGGCCCTTGAATGTTGCGGGCCCAAGACAATTTTTTGTCGATTCTATAATCCGTCACTGATTATTATTATTATTATTATTTTTATTCGGGATAGCTTCTTTTATTGCTTTGTTGTTTTTAGTTGAGTTTTGCTGTGGAACTGAAAAATTTTACGCTTTTGTTAATTATTATTATTATTATTGATTTTAGAATGTCGAGATTGATATTTTTTTATGAATATTCGTAGATTATGCTTTTAAATAAATGTGTTTTTATCAAAAAGACCTTGTTGTTGTTTCTATTTAAATCAGCCTTGTCTTTATTTGCTTTACATAAAATTGATTACAAAAATTTCGACTAGATTCTGAGGATGATTATGGACGGACCTAAAATGATGGTGGTTTGTCTTTTCTTTGATTTGAAAAAATAATGAATGAGGTAATCATTATGAATAATACGATATATGGCACTATGGATTTTATTGATTTTATAATGTGTTTTTGACAATGCTGTGGGCTAGAAAGTATTAATTCAAAATTGTTTGCCTTTATTATCAATAATTAACAACACACAACATATTATGTATTCGCTCTCTCTACAAACGATGGTATTACAATTTAGTCCATTTACCATAGTTTGTAGCTAAATGAATAATTGTTTCCTTCCACTGTTTTTTTTTCGTGTTTTTCAAATAATAATAATAATAAAATCAAATCTAAATAGGAGAGAAGAGACAGGAAAAAGAAGAAAATGGTTAAATACCTGAAAATCTACCAGTTGACCCGTGTCGCCACCATTTATCACTATTATCACTGAATTATGTGTGTATTATTATTATTATTTATTACATGTGTATGTGTTCAATTGCAACAAAAAACTAGCAATATATTATTATGTGATCGTAATCTATTGAAAACTACTGAAAATGGGAAGAAACGAAAATCGTGCATTATTTATTTCTATTCAGTTTTTGTTGTTTATTTTTTTTCCCCCTAAATTTCTGATCGAATTTGGTAACTAATTCCGCTCAAGTCCAACATTTTTGACCATTGGTCATATAGTGTAACTAATCTGACATGGTCACTTTGACTAAAACAGTAAACCAACATCCAGCCAACCAACGCCAATACCAATTACTCTAGTCAGATTGGCCCAATCAAATTAGCTCAACTCTACATTCATACATCCATACATACAGATAACAAACACGCACAATCCCTTCTCAGCAGATAAAAGGTACCATTAATTCACCCCATTTTATCCCGGCTATTCCCGTAAACAAAAACAAAACAAATGATTATAGGCCTTTATCGGTTGTTGTAATCGATTATTACGATAATAAAATCAAAAAAAGGCCACTTTTTTAACAAAAAAACCCTCCCATTATATAGAGCGATTTCACCACACTTACGATAACGCTAAATCTTGATAGAAAGAGATGGACAAGTGCAGTCTTTTTCTATCAGGATTTCGCATTTAGTGTAATAACTTGTATCAACAATGATACGGTTAGAGAACAGAAAAATGACCAATGGCTACCACAAATGCATCTGACCTAATGTGTATGTATATAGTGTGATCTACAAAATTTATGGTCAACTTAGAATGACGTAACGAACGTATGTCCACACTTACTACTTGTCACTACAAAGTTAACATGACAATGTATAGATGGAGTCACTGTAGCAAGCAGCTGGTCATTACTAAGTTAACTTGACAATGTATAGATGGCGGCACTGTACTACACAGATGAAGTATCATGCACGCAACGACATACGTTTGTCATTTTATAGATCACACTGTATATGTGTATGTATGTGTATGTGATTGAATGTTGTTCTTTTTTTTTGTCACTTATAATGTAAAATATTTTACAATAATTAATTAATTATTTTTTTTTCCTATTCGTCTTCTAGCTAAAATTCCGGCAGTTGCTTCTTGTTATGTTATTATAATTTTTTAGATCGATTAGTACATTAAAATATAATATACACCGAATCAATTGCCATCATTTATCAAAAAAAAAAAAAAAACAA
>JAZBHA010001297.1:12674-24291 GCA_037464855.1 Iselma pallidipennis | reverse complement strand
ACGTCGAGCATGGCTGTGTGTTGATCATGGGGGAGGGCCTTTTGAACAATATTCGTTGTCATTTTGTCCGGTCTGTGTTGGATTCGTGTAGTGTTTACAATGTATTTTCTTTATCATCCACAGTGCTGTGTCTGTTCAATAAGTAGGTTACTGGGAATTGTGTCGTTCACTGTCACGTAATGCTGACAATTGCATTCTTATCAGCGAGACAACAACATTACGATAGGTTAGTACCTAGTCCAGTGATTCTCGAACAATAGTTCCAATTTTGCCCCAAAATTTTTGTTTCTCTTTGACCACGCCAAACACCCTTATTGTACTCTATTCCCCATAGGGATGCTGAGGTTTCATTTATGTAACTGATATAAAAGTCACCCTGTATAAGTGCAGAATTCTTGTTGTTATCACGGATCGATATGCTGCGTCTTCTACCGTTTAGTAGATACCAGAAACGAGAATTATTATTTCCCCATTATTATATTAGCCAATCTCCCAATGGTCTCATTCAATTATTGCGCCTTTTTTTCTCCACACACACATCGCACTTTTATTACGTGTTAGCCATTTAGACAAATATAAGAACTAATGAAAACATTGAATAATAAGGTTCATCTTCCAGTTATTTGAAAATAAAAATTCAACATCTACATATACATATATGTATGTATCTACATAATATTGGTGAAGCGAAAGAATTGTTTTAACTTTCGTACATAATTCATGGTAATATCAAAATAATGCTAAAAGGTTTTTGGCAAACCTAACCACTTTTATTTGAGTATAAATTTTATATTTATAAAATGATGTTTTGCTCCTTACGGAAACATAAGTTCTAATCAGGACCGTACCTAATAATTATGGCGTCTGACACAGATTGCATAATGGCGCCCATACTAGCCATAAACAAACGTATAGGGGAGTAATGTACACGTTAAAAGCGGCCTTTGGCTGTGGGCGCCTATTTGCCTCACTCATCGACAAATCTCTGTCTACCGGACAAGACACTATTTCGTCGTTTTCTGCCGTTTAACAGGCAAATATCGTCTTTTTCTTGAGTCTTTAGTCTAAAAGTCCCTACAAGCGCCAGAAAACGGCAAAATAGGGCCTCTCCTGGACAATTTCCCACTAAAAACTCAAGAAAATGCACTGGAACCAATTTTGTCTCGGTGAAAGTGGTGGATGCGCCGGGCTCGGACGCGATTGATCTTCCAGTGCAAATTCCTAAATAGGTACAGTTTTTCTGACCGTTATCCATTTTAATATTTCATAAATAATGTAGAGAGATAAATTGTAAATTTGCCTTGATTTTAACTAATTAACGAATATTAAACAATCATCAATCATTCAAGAGTTTCAGATATGTTATCAAAAGTTTCTCTCAGAGTTTTTCTCGTTTTAAATTTTTCCAGTTTTTCCAGGAGTGTCTCATTCTCTCTAGAGTTTCAACTTTATCTGTACAAATAAAACCATCTGTTTTATGTAGAAATGCCTGAAGACAGTTCAGTCTTTGCATATTTATATGGTAGTGATCGATTCCACTTACAAATCCTTTCAATCCTATTGCCAATTTTCATTATTCAACAACGAATCTATTTCTATATTGAAACACAAACATAATTTTTCGCAAATTATCGTGCCTACTATCTATTAATTATAATAATTTCCGGTATTTCAATGAAACTATTGTTATATTAGTATTAAATTATAGTCATAATAATATAAGCAAAGTACTGTTATTTCCCCGGATATTTGGGTGGTAGAACTAATTTGTATTTAACGCTGTGTATTGCATCTTAATTCAATTAGTAATTTTCGATAGTTTCCTATGATGTTCTCTTGCCATAATTGAAGCCCTATATTGTCAGTTAAACTGGGCGATTTATATACCAACATAAATGCCCTCTAGAGCTTTCTCTTGTCTATCATTGTTGGATGAAATATTGAATTATCCATCGCACAATGCCCAAAGCATTATATTGATGGTATTATTAAGTTGGTTGAATATATTCATTCAGAAATAATACCAATAAATTATGAATACACGTATTGTGTATAAGTATGTACGTATACTTACAATTAGAAATAAAAATAATATATAGGTAGGTAATTCGAAATAAGTACGGAGATTTATTACTCTATTGTAATGAATATGAACAACAGCTTATCTGATCGTGAATTCTTCCACAAAATAATACCTTTTTTTGTCACACATGAATATCAAAAAAGTTTTCGTTGTTTCTTGCAAATAAAACCACTTTACACAATTATTTATTGATCAAATTTACGGAACAAAAGTCATTAGATTTAAAAGCTTTAATATCAATAAAACAACTTTGTAAGATTATCCCGTTGCGTATTCGAACTTTAGAAATCTCTCCCAAAAACTGTAAAGTTGTTTAAAAGTAAATGGACTATTTCCACAAGAAAATAAACACATATAATTATTTTATTGTCTTTTCCGTTTATTTTTAATTTATGAAACATGAAGTTGATTTGAAGAAAATGTATTTTCTATTGAGGTTCTGACACTTTTCCTGACACGATGACATGGGGACGACAGAACCTCAAAGGATGATAGTTATAAATAAATTAGCTACAAAACAAAAAGATGACTAAAAATAAGAACCACATCTCCCAATTACATTTCGTTTTTTATTATAAGAAATCACTTACTTATAAGTAAATTTTCTGCACCGAACTGAGACACATTCGAATTATTGTTATCCAATTATTCCGCAAAATGCAAAAATACTGGCTGAAAATAGCTAGAACAGGGCTAACAGTAAGCGAATCTTATCTTAAGACGAGTATTCTTTAAGTCATTGCCCGTTCGATAAAGCTTCTTCAAACAGATACGCAGTAAAATTTTTAGAAGCTTCAGTTTTCAGATAAGCATAATTGACCGTATTAGCCCGGTTATTCCTTATTATTATTATTATTATTATTCTATTATTCTCGCTATTTTGTTTAAAACTAACCGGTTGTACTAGAGAGAACGTAGCAAAATGGTGGAGGCGCCGGGTTTTCTCCTAGACTGGCAACATTTCCAAGCAGAGATATTTAGATACAAGTATTTCTACACAAATTCTAAAGTATTTGAGAAGGAATGGAAGGAGACTTGTTACAGGTACGTTATTTATGTACAATTGTCACGAGTAAAGTACCAGAGAGTACTCAGTCACCCAAGGGGTTTCTTCTATTTACCAATTCCTTCTTTCCTCATTGATTTCCACAGAATTATTATCTAGGCCCTAGATTCTAGGGTATATTCCGCCCATTTTCGATTTGAAGCCCAAAAACTTCT
Organism: Iselma pallidipennis; assembly: GCA_037464855.1. Taxonomy (NCBI): domain Eukaryota; kingdom Metazoa; phylum Arthropoda; class Insecta; order Coleoptera; family Meloidae; genus Iselma; species Iselma pallidipennis. Next base: position 20,987 of record JAZBHA010001297.1, on the reverse strand, counting down.
ATCGGACGAAATGTTTTCAGTATGTTGTTGCATAATAGTTTTAAAAGATGATTGTTGACGTTTAACGAAAGCTTACCACATTGTTAGGAATGCCCACCATTAAAGGCTATTTTTCTTTCCAATGTTATCAATCCAATGATCATCACACTAGGATATTGTCAAGTCAACTCTGTTATTTTGAATTGTTGCAAATTTCAAACTACTACAATCATTTTACGTTATTAGCATTGTTTTTATAGTAAATCAGATTTGTGATTGATAACTAGATGGATTCGAAAATCATAATCAATTTTTCATATAGCCACACTAATAAAGCGCCAGTTATAGCACCTGAAATTGTGTTTAATTTGCTATGTAAATAATAAAAGAGAAAGGCAACGATGCCATTTGAAATGGACACCCTTTTGCATGAACAGGTGAATAAATGATTCAAAAATTTCCATATTTAAATTTTCACTAGAATTGTGTTTGTTATATATGAAAATCAACAGTAATATAAACAGTATTATGTATTTTCCGAAGAGAAATGAATATAATTATATATATACATATGGGGGTGGGTATGAGGGAAATTTAACCCAATTTTCACAAAGTATACCCCATATCTTCTATACATTCGTCGCTGTATGTATACAACAACAAGTAATGCCTTGAAGCAGTATTTGAGCATCAAACATTAACACCACGTGTTGAAATTTATGTAAATATCTGAATCTAGAAGACGACGAGGATGATGCTGATGATGATGATGATGATGATGATGATGGTTATGTTTACCAAATAAACAGAGAAGTTTTACCAGTCTCAAGCTTATATTATAAATCCTGTTTGTCCTTTATTTACAGAAAGTAATCATACATTATCTGCAACTGAAAATAGAATCTAATTAAACAGTATGTTATTTTATCTGTAAAATTAGGTATTCAGCAATGGGTTTTTTAAAGGAAACGACGTTTTATCAATACCTAGATTAATTGTAATTTGCGTTTAAACAAACATAAGAAATAATTGCGACATGTTTGCTTCGAATTATATACCATGTGAGCTTTCAACCTGTGTGGTCTTGTCGAGCACGAGAGCAAAAAGAATGACATATATTAGCAATCTATGATGCGTGTGGTGAAGCGAGATAACAGCACAACGCTTCCCCTACTCCAAATGTTGTGATTGGTAATGGGATAATGTAGTAGCAAGGGAAAATGATAGGAGGGCAATCGTCATTCTGTTATCTCGCTTTACTACACGCATCACAGATTGCTAATACATGTCATTTCTTTTGCTCTCGTGCTTGATAAGACCGCACCGTTCGAAAGCTCAGACGGTATTTTGTGCTCTCAAATTTCACAGTTTAAACTGACAACAACATTCACTTAGAAAAAGTTTTAATAATTTATAGAATAATGTGATTAAGGACAAAAACAAAGCAGACTTTCCTTTTTCCTTCACCATTAAGTAAATATTTTAGATTTAAGTAACTTAAAAATAAAAGATGACGATACAAATATGGTGGTGAAAGAGACTTGAAATCATATTAACTACAGGTCTAATGGGTTTTTTTCTTAAGGATTTATATTCCACGATATAATATTGCTGAAATCTTTCTATCGTCAGTCTAAATAAATTCGTTTATTTTCTTCTTCTAAATTTGCATCATCAGCAAACAAAATTTTCATCATTTCTCTTCTACCATTTCAACAACAAAAGGTTTCATTAATTCTTCTCTTAAATCACTTTTCGAATATCTTTCAACTATGAGAAGTACGGTAAATTAAAAGCTTCCGTTAAATGTGTCTTTTAAAATGATGCCAAACGAATATATATATCACGTAATAATGTTTTTTGCTAAATGATTGATATTGTGGTTGGTGGATTTTTTCCAGGGTTGGATCGTAATTGGAGCTAATGGAGCTCCAGCTCCAAGCCCCGTTGGGTTGAGGGGGGCTCCAAAAAAACCTGAGTTATTTTTTTGCTAGTTGTCGCATGGGGTGTTTATTTAACGTCTCAATTTTAAGGAGCTTTTAGCGCTAAGGGTAGTTTAAAAAGGATAATAAGAAATAACCAGATTATTCAGGAAGAGCCTATTTTACATCGTAAGACAAAGAAATGGCCACTTTACAGTCTACATTTGTAAACCGAAAAATCCCAGTCGTATATGACACTCGTAGCTTGTAACTTAATTGATAATACATTCAGTTTAAACGTTGTGTCTCAGTTTTCCAGTCGATTCCACTTATTGTTAGTAAATTATTTCGAGAATTTGACAAAATTATTCCATCTAGCACAAAATTTCTTCTTCTTGTGAATTATTTGAATGATTTCCATATCTCAGAACGTATTTTTAGTTTAGTCATGAAAGAATTTATTGAAGAGAAGTGTTCCAGTCCATTTGTTTGTCAGTTAAAATTGTCATATCATTAAAATTTATAACAAAAACCATATATTTCACTTGTTTTTATTACAATTTATTCATTTATTCTCTTTAGTAGAAGGTAATTTGTAGAAAGGGGGCTGGAGAGTTATGCCTACCTACCTTCAAAGATATGGTCACTAATTTCAAACTAGTTTAAATAAAGATGGATTGATGGATGGATGGAAATATTTAAGAGGGTTGTAACTGTGAACATGTGGTCTTGACACTTCATCTTCCCATAACCTGCTGACGGGTTTGATTAAATCCGGGTTTGCGTGACGCGGTTCAACACAGGCTCAGAAACCAATCTAAGATTATTCATTTCACCAGCGAAATCATTCATGAATGTACTTTCTTTGCGTTCTTTCTTATTAGAAAATAATGAAATTCATTAGAAAATCCAACATTGTAAACATATTTTCGTAATTACAGCTTAATGGTAGTGTTTACACATACAACAAATATCGATCTACTAATTATTATCAAAATAGTAAACACAATATACTCATTTTAACTTTGTAGCTTTTATTTACAAATTTTCTACATTTTTTCTCCTAATTGTTTTGATTAGATGTCCAATTATCAGGAATCTATATGTATAACTCGTCCAAGCTAAGAAGAACTTTGAGCGGGAGTGCGCAGTAAATTGTGTATTGGATTCAAAATATGCGCCCAGGGCCGGCTCAAGGTAGGATCGAGTTGTGCGACCGCTCAGGGCGCTGTAGTATTATGGGCGCAAAATTTTCAGAATAACCTGGTTTTTTCATTTTTCGTTTCCAGGACCTACTCGGAATTGCCTTAGTTTTTTTGCCGGCAGGGCGCAAAAGTAAATTTTGGACAGGGCGCCGAAAGTTTTTGAGCCGGCACTGTTGAAGAGAAAACCCCTCTACTTTATCTCATTGTCAGTAAAAATTACATTTCGTTAAGTTGATTAGTACTCTCGTTATTAACGAAAAACTAAACTCAAAATGGTGGAGGCGCCGGGTAAATTTGTAAAAATTGACATAAGTCTCTCAAATTTCAGAGGATTTTCCCATCGATTACACCAAATTGAAGAGAAAGTTCTCTACTTTATCTCAGTAAAAATTGCATTTCGTTAACTTGATTATTGCTCCCGTTATTAACGAAAAACTAAACTCAAAATGGTGGAGGCGCCGGGTAAATTTATTAAAATTGAAATAGATCTCTCAAATTTTAGAGGATTTTCCCACCGATTAGATCAAATTGAAGAGAAAGTCCTCTACTTTATCTCAGTGAAAATCACATTTCGTTAACCTGAACAGGGCGCAAGAGTAGTTTATGAACAGGGCGCCGAAAGTTCTTGAGCCGGCACTGTATGCGCCAATTTGGTTCCTATTGTCTTGGACGACTAATAGACAACATTTGCTTCTACAATGTAGCTTGCATATTATCTCGTTAAAACGAATACGGATTGTTAAGGTTTTGTGTATAGATTTTTTTCGTCGTAACCCATTGTATGATTTTTAAAATTGACCTAGAACGACAAGCTTGCAACAAAACGTATGTATGTGCTTGAACACGCAACAATAGTCAAGTTAGAGTTTATTTGATTTATGACATATTGACGGTAGGTACATAATGACTAAAACCATTGATTTATCAACGTAGACGTCCCGTCTTAACGATTTCTTTGAGGTAATTGTGTCACTTTCAGTACATAATTTTAGTGAAAGTTGACCATATTCTTTCAAAAAAAAAAAAGGTAAATAATATTAGGTCTAAATTATTACCACCGTATTTACATAATATTTGAATTGTTGCTACTTTGACAAAATCACTTTATATAAAAAATAAGATAGGAAAGGAACAAATTATAAGTCTTTGAATGTTGGCTGTTAACAAACCACGTCATATTTTATTTATATCAAGATTATTCCTATTTTGGTAATATAATCAATATAATGTGGCAATGTCATTGTATTGACAATCAATATTCATGATCAAGACTAACAAACTACAGTTCTGTTACCGTAAATTCTAGTGAAGTGCTCAAAAACCGATTATTCTAAATTTTGGCATTCAAAAGAATTAACAGAGTGCCTTATTAATCATTTTTATCAAAATTATTGCAATATTCTATTGTATACTTAAATTATTTTAAAACCGAGTTGTATACCTACGTGAAGGCTTTGAAGTTCAACTTACAAGCTACGTGAATAAATATCCAAACCAAAAACAAGATAACATTAATATCTCAAGGGGAACAATCCAGAAAATTAAATAAAATTTTGATAACACCGAAATAGGAATTTTCCTTACGCACATTACATGTTTCTTGTCAAATACGCCAGTTTGATGAAGCCAGGAATTTCAGATTCTTTTCTAAAATAAATATGTACGAAAAGCTTTAGGCGAAATTGTCTCAAGGAACGAATAATTTCAAACTGACAAGCAAAACAAACCGAAAATATATTATATAATTTTAGAGAAAGAGAACTCAATACGGGGGGGTTTGAAGTACACTTTAGTTGATCCTCAGAAATTTATAAGGACCAGATCTGTAAAACTATTGTAATTCAAACTTATCGAAAATATGTTCAATAAACCAAATATAAATGAGAAATACGCTTTGTTTTTATGCAGAAATTGGAAACCGGGAACAACAATGTAACTTATTGTTTCTTGTTAACGCTACAGTGGAATAACTTGGCAACAAAATAGTTAAAGGGCAGTAGCGAGATTAAATTAGATCAAATTGAGCAGTCTATATAGAACTGACAGTGAGAATATGTAGAGGTTTATGATCGTCCAATTTGCATACATACGTACACATATGTAAATATGCAAACTTGTATTGGAGGCATAATTAACGGCAACCCATTAGAGAATGCAATTTATTTATGTGACAGATGGTTGAAATAGCCTTATAGAAGCACTCACAATCAGAACTCCCTATATTTGTAAAGTTCCACTATTGTTTATGAATTTTAAAAATCGTCCTTTTCAGTTCAAACTCCAGTTTAATAGATATGTTGTACTCAATTGCCGAATTCGGCCAATGGGCGAAATTTTTACCCACAACGCGTTATATGTAAATGAATAAGGTCCTTGTCAAGTCCGAGCGGAGCCTAGCGGAGCGAGGGTAGGTCTGTGGAGGTCTGTAGAAACCATTCGTATACATATCATCTTCCCCTCGCTCCGCTCCGACCAGACAAAGACCTTATTAATTTACCTGATACGCGTTGTGGGTAGAACCTTCGCCCATTGGCCGAATTCGGCAATTGAGTACAACAGATATACCGGAAATTACATCATTCACTCTAACTGATAGATAAACATTTACTTACCTATATGTATACATATGTATGACATATATTGAGACTGTTTCAACTATACGTTTAATTTCGCCTCTAACGTTCCTTACTTGCCTACTTATTTAAATTGAACTCCTAGTACATTATTAGTTGCGGTTTCGAACCCTTTAACGACTCTTGTACTTAAACAGGAAATATATGCATGTTGACATTTTACAAACATGCTAAAATTTACGTGAACATTATTCAGGATATTAACCTGCCACTAATAGGCAGTTCTATATATAAACTCTAACAAACCATCTAGACTTTAGAAGTACCTATATTTGCTTTGCTTATCATTTAAATTGCATGAAGATTTCATAAATTTTCGTCAAAATAGTAATTTATGTTTACATAACAGACATATCATAATCAATTTTTCAGTTGGTAGCAAATTGTTTTAATTAAAAACTGTAAACTTTTTCTAGATATATTTGGAACTAACAATAAGTAAGAGAGCTTTAAACTTTTGTCTCACAATACGTATCTATTAATGTAATAAAATAGTTGAAGAGAATTTTAAACAAGTTTAAAAACTTTTCTTTGGACTAATTTTTAATCACTTTAGTTTAACTACTGAAAATGAATAAAATATGCTAGCAATACGACAATTCAGAATGAGAAAAACAATAAATTCTTTATGGGTCTAAATGTCTTGTAGTTGGAAACAATCAAAACTGTTTTATAAGTAATTAAATTAATAAGAGAAATATTCAGCTCTATAAGGCAATTTGCTACCACCCTTATTCGTTGTTATTGTATTCCCGTGTGAATTAATTAAGCGATGTTAGCGACTTAAATATTCTTCGATAATACCCATAAGTAGTGTAAATAAACCAAGTGTATCCTGATATCTTGATAATCTAGTGGTATATTAAAGAAAATTATTACAACACTCAAGTGAATTTTATGATGCACATCATGCAAGAGTAATTTCTCCCTTTTTTTCCAGTTTTTAATGTTAGTAAGTGTAGTAAATGTTGGTTGACTTGAATAATAATAAAATGAACGAATTTCATTTAAAAGGTCAATTGAATGAATTCTTAATTCGTATTTTCGAATTCATGTCGTTGGGAAACTGATTGAAATTCTATTTGAAAGTTTTTCGTTTTTTTTTTTTTTTAGATTGTTCGACACCCTTCCAGACCATTTAACAGTCGTAAAAATCTTTAACACGACGTCGAACAAGTAACTGGAACAGGATAAAATGTACAACGTTCGCTTATGTTCTCTTGTTATTTTTGCTTTTCTCTGTTTTTCTTCTTTTTTTTCGAAAACAGGAAGAAAAAACACTAGTATTTAGTTATAGTCTCAATACAAATAGTTGTAGAATAAATTATGACAGTGATGGACACGTTTCCGGCGGCAACTTGACGATATCAAGCTCCAAGAAAAAGCAATTCAGCTGTGATGTTTGCGGTTAGAAGTTCTAAGACCACACAAATCCAGAAACAAATCACCCACTTAGTTGTAAGTTATCGCACGGGACTATACTGCCAGGCTGTTTTCCCACCTACAAGTATAACAAGCTTACTCAAATAACAAAACTAATACTTGTACGACTTGAGGGTACAGGAACCTAACTACTGAATTCTGTCTAAATATTTACGATGTTGAGTAATTAAATATTGATCCAATTTTTGTGGTTGACAATTAATTGGATCCGCGTAGATCGATTAAGCAAAAATCATTACTTACAATTAAATAAAGAAAACTTGTGGCGGCATAAGTTGCTGAAACAGAGAAAGAGCAAGATTCTCAAAAGAGGCTGCTTTAATTCTTTTGATCCTACTTGCTCGTTCATGACATTTATATCTAAATAACAATTCCATCTTCGCCATATTCACGCAATATAATTGCGTCAGGCAACACTTGAATTTAGTCACGTATCGTACGAATATTATGAGATAAATGTTAAGTGCCCCAAAAAATATAGGTGAGAAACATAAAAATGCTTTTATTAAGATAAATTCAATATATATAATAGCAACTTGGTGCAGTAGGTCGTGAATATCTAGAGGCAATTTACCAATGTACCATTTTATTATACGTTTCCAGTGTTCTTTTCGTAGAGGAGTTCAAATATCTAGTCCTTTCTACATTTATCTCTCTGGAAATTGCATCGTATGCATGTTCAATTATACAGATATAACGATTTTCTGTGTAGAAATGAGACAACTCGTTGGTCATTCCAGAGTAAAACTGTTACTAAATTTAATAAAATTTGATAATAAGTCCTGTCCTATATAAGTAATGTCCTTTTACGCCATTGCAATTATGTTATAGTCTTTTATCAGGACAGTAAGTGCTTCATAAGTACACATTTTTATTTTCTTTTAGTTCAAAACTAAAAATTATGTAGATCCAATATATAGAATGTCCCGCTTCGTCGACTTACCATAATAGGTACACTCGTAAACGATACGCAGTGCCGGCTCAAGGTACGATCGAGCTGTGCAACCGCTCAGGGCTCTGTAAATTTAGAGGATTTTCCCGCCAATTACACCAAATTGAAGAGAAAGTCCTCTACTGTATCTCAGTAAAAATTACATTTCGTTAACTGAATTATTACTCTTGCTATTTACG
>JAZBHA010001297.1:0-12603 GCA_037464855.1 Iselma pallidipennis | reverse complement strand
TCGTTATTTACGAAAAACTAAAATCAAAATGGTGGAGGCGCCGGGTGAATTTATTAAAATTGAAATAAATCTCTCAAATTTCAGAGGATTTTCCCGCCAATTACACCAAATTGAAGAGAAGGTCCTCTACTTTATCTCAGTAAAAATTGCATTTTGTTATCTTGATTATTACTCTCGTTATTAACGAAAAACTAAAATCACAATGGTGGAAGCGTCGGGCGAATTTATTAAAATTGGAATAAATCTCTCAAATTTTAGAAGGTTTTCCCACCGATCACACCAAATTAAAAGGCAGGGCCGGCTCAAGGTGCGTTCGAGTTGTGCGACCGCTTAGGATGCTGTCATATTAGGGGCGCAAAACTTTTAGAATAACCTAGTTTTTCCAGTACTCGGAATTGTCTTCGTTTTTTTTTGGCGGGAGGGCGCAAAAGTAAATTCTGAACAGGGCGCAAAAGTAGTTTTTAAATAGGGCGCTGAAAATTCTTGAGCCGGCACTGAAGATACGAGATTGCTGAATTAGATAAGATATAATTCAAGTTGTGTCTGAGCACCTTGTGAAGAGCAAATTGACACAAATTGGCTAGTTTACATGTAGCACAAAGTACAATAAAGAAAAGCTGAAGCTAGGAATAGCAACTATAGAATGTCAACCTGTCAGGAAAGTCCGAAATATTCTGAGCTATGTGCAGAAATGTTCCAGTTTGAGCACTTTAAACATATTTGACTATTTCGGACATTTTTAGTTGGAACAGACCAAATTTTTGCACAGAAATGTTTACTGCTCATTTTTATTTCAGAACAAAGACTCAATCTTTCAGAAACTCACCATGAAATGATGAAAATTTTCACCTGCTGATTACACACAGCAGGAGGCGAATATTCAATCTCGATTCCTATTAACATGTTTGGTTTTTTTTTCAGACTTTATGAATGTTTTCAACAAAGCTGTAGAAGATAAATTATCCGCCAGTATTGAAAATGAACCGGCAATTCAAGAATTTGTCTAGTATTCCAAATATGATGGATATTTTACTTTCATTGCATTGCAATTCATATTTTTCAGTAAATTAAACATACCCCGTCTCCTAGCTTGATCATTTGTTATAGATCATCCTCACTCAGTTGAGGAAATAGACGATGAACACACCGAAGAAGGCAATTTGTTCGAACTTTCCAAATGGATCTTTTTTTTGTATTTCACATTCACTGGGTCCCTTTGTTTCTCTACTATTCCAGTTCAAGTGTTCGGTGTCAGATTGCCACGAACAAGAGAGATAAATAAGTAATCGAGCAAAATCAGAAATTAATTTATTACGTTATCTTCACGTTAGAGTAGTAATCTTTTTAATCAATCCTTGGTAGTCTTGCTGCTATCGACATACTTTAACTAATTTATCTTTGTTTTATGTTGAAATATTTCTGAGACAATGAGATTCAAAGAATGATTGTTGACAGTATTCACACTGTTGTGTCAATATTGAAATTGAGAAATAGAATGTCAACGTGAAAATTGAAAATATTCCAACAATTTGAAATATGTATTGTAATAAAACAGGTGTACAAATTCTTTCTACGTTGAGGTTTTGTCATAAACATGCTTTTCAATCTTTGTCCATAAACACAGTTTTCATTTTAAAATATTTATTGGAATATAAAAGTAAAGTTCTACTAAAATAGCTGCAGATTTCTGACCCGATCCATACAACAGCCGCTTCACATAATAGCCAAAATATTCTACCTCAAAGCTTTCTAGTACATGTAATGAAGTTATTGAGTTTACTGAAGTAACAATAGACGCCAAATTGTAAAACAGAAATGACCGCTCAGTTCGTTGGCCAATTCTTGCACATCATTAAGTCCATCAACAATAGAAAAGCATGTTACATTCCCAACTTGGTCCTACTCCTATTAAATCATGTTATTTCCCATTACTGAGGTGGAGTTCCCAACCCTTCCACATTAAATTAGTTTAATATGAAAGATCCGTTCGATTTGATGATTTTTGTTCTGTTTGTATTAATTGCATACAGTCACGTTCATATTTGAGTGTAATTGATTGAAATGTTAGGCAATCATTTTGAAAGATAGCGGAATAACTTATTAAATCAGACACACCGTAAAATATATTCGATGAGATCCATTTTCCGGGGTATTACGGACGCGCCATCAGCAAATCTTCAGTCCCTTCCTGCTTATTTGATGTATGATAGATAGGAGAAAAAAAATTCAAAAAGGATTTCGACGAGAGGTCAATGGATTGATCTCTAGCCCAGCAATTATTTTAGTAAACTATCAAATTAACAGACACCCATTTGATCCTTAAATTGAAAAAATTACACTCATATGTATAGCCAATAATTAGCTTGAGAAACAATGTTATTAGCTAGCACTCATCACGGACATGCAATGATGAATGACACCAATATTACCGACCACCGGCGCCACCATCGCCACCACTACCACTATCAGTGTTGCTACTATTGCCGCCGCCACCGCTGCCGCCTTTACTACCCTCCATTTGGCAATATCCTGCTAGCTTTGCGTGCTAACCACACAGTGTTCCTGCATCACGGCAATACCACTCTCCTGTTCACACGGCTACCCTATTATGTATTTCGTTCTAAACAGATTTCCCTTTATAACCGAAGGTTTTCCGCTGATTTTCCATTGTTGTTGTTGTTGCTGTTGCTGTTGTTCTTGATGTTGTTGTTACTGTTGCCGCTGTTACTGTTATTAGTCTCGTTTTTTTTGCTTTACTATCTCTCCATCAACAATGATTTTACACAACGTGATTTTATTATGTATTATTGGATCTAGTTTGGGGATTCGTACTTTTCTTTATGGCTTGTATATTTTATTGGTAATTGTGGGCTTTTGGTCCATATTTGCCACTTTCAATGAGGTCGGATTTGTTGGCGCAACAATACGATTATTGAATTTATTGATGTGTTGTTAGTGCAAAAGGCTGTCAATGGGAGAATCAGGATTTTATTAAAAAGCATTGCAGGAAATTTAAAGACAAAAAATCCTTCTGAAAGAAAATTGAACGCCCGGCTAGCTTAGTGAAATATGAACTACAGTAAAGTATGATTTTTTAGGTTGTGTAGCTTATGTGGCAAATTCGCTTTGGAAAATCAGCTTCTGATCATTTGGAACCTTCTTGAAGTTTGTTATAATCAATAATAATAAATAAACTAACAAAACCAGCTTTGTTTGCAACTATAGGTAACTTTTTTTAGAACTGTCTTGTTTAAACTCTTTGTTGCGGTTCTACTTGTTTAGTTTAATAGGATACAGGTATAAGCACAATATTCTCTAAGCTCTAGTCCAGATTATCTTTAAAGTTATATGAATACAACAGGGTTATGTTGTTTTAAATTTCTAATTAAACTCAATCAAGTTGTTTTGTTCTATCTTATTATATCGGTCGACGTGCTTTCTCCCACTGATGGTTCTTTGATTACGAGTTCTACCTACCTAATAATACCATCTTCTATTCAATAATATAATGAAGTCTCATTTGTATGACTTATGGAAAGATATAAAATATAATAACAACAAAACAGTAATAACTTCCATAGAACAGTTTATTAGATGCGTAGACTGGATTAAAACTAGTCCTTGTTTTGAGTGAAGATTAAAATTGAGGAAATTAATCTTCCAAGAGAGTCATCTGATGATAGTCTGCACTGCAAGTTTTGGTCGTTTTTGTTTTAAAATAAAGGTTGCTGTCTTTATTAGCATATATTTTGTAAAGTGTCCATTACATACTCAATTAGTTTAAATGAAATCTTTATTTTATGCAAAATGAACATTGAGTGTCCATAAATGTAATCTTGGCCTTTCTATAACTTCCATTAGTAAGTTAATTTCAAAAGCAGTGAACAGCATTTATATTATAATAAGTGTTTTTGGTTTCTTTAATAAATACTTATCAAATTTAATACCGTTAAGGATAATCACCCAAATATAGGCTTATATTGTGGGCTTCTTTTCTAATATATCTATATATGCAATAAAACTGACTTTCCCCTTTCTATGATAACAACACTAACAGCAATATTAATATAAATCGGAATATAGTGTATAATACCATAGTGGATTTCCGCCTATGTATGTATGCGTGGCTGCTATTATCCAAGCTTAATGCCTGCTCAAAATTTCAAATCCACCGGGAAACCTACCTTGTTATCCTTAACTGTCTATTCTGATAGAAAATACGTAGTGTATAGTGGTGTCATGTGACATAATATTCCGTTTCTGTTTATGTATATATAACAACAATAGTAAGAGATGGCAATTGCTATAGGTACCTATAACCTTCCTGAATAACGTGCGTAATCAGTCTGTCTGTGTGTGAGCTTTGCTCTGTTGCACGAACGGAAACGTAAAGTTATTGTTGCATACTGAATAGGTTAGCAGGATACTAAGCAGATATTCTAACAAATCAATAAACACGATTTAAACCTTCTTGATCTTGATGTTTCATTGGTAGGTACTAACAAAATGAACTATACATCGTAGGGAAAAAATGAAGCAACCCTGATTGTTATCTGTAGCAGTATTTTGTAGTGTAATTGGAAAGTAAGCAGTCACGCAATTAGCACTGATATTACCTGTTATTAAAAGGAAAAGTATCGTGACATTTTTTTGATTGAAATATAATATCGCGAGTACACTGACGTGTGAACTAATTTACTGGGAAGCATAACTAAATAAGTAACACATTCCATTTTATAATAGCTTAATAAATGTATTTCTAATGGATGACGAGGAAACACCGCATTTTGTTATAATAAAATACACAATTACATTAAAAGTTTGCATTATAAACAGAGTTTTATTACATGCAGCTAGTACTTTAAGGGCTGGTAAATATGTTCCGTTGTATCAGTAAAATGATGACAAATCTACTAAAGAAATAGCTAAAGGTATTAACTTTTGAGACAAAAAAAAACACAAACGATAAAAAGCTACTTTTACCTTTTACTATAGACGACCTTAACTGTAATCAGTTGTAATAAAAAGGCCGATCTTCTAGCAACTAATCGAGCAGAAAACCATTAAAATTCCACCATATAAAGCCTAAAATTTTCCACAAATAGTAGCAATTATGTATATTATATACACATTAAAACGTTTTAGTTCCTGCCGGGGTTTTTATTATAAAATTGGCTTTATTATAGAGTGTTTCAGTATGTGGTATATATTTTCAGGAGTTTTTATTTAAATTTCAGAATTCGTTGTTGTGAATAAAATCAATAAATTTGAATATATTTGGCTCTTCATGTATTGAAAGGCTCTATAACTTGAATCATATTATGTGTTCGTTTGTGTGTTGTCATCAAATGGACGGGGCAGGTGAGTTATCAATTTTTCGTGCACCTATCTACAGTTCAGAGAATGTGGTAGTATTGTGGTTTCCCGTCCTTTAAGATCCTTATTCCAATTAATCCAAAGCAACACAAATACAAACTTCAAAGTTACGTTTAAAAGGAAACTCTCGTCCAATCGAACTAAGAAGACAAAGAAAACAGAAATGCTCTCAAACTATATATTGAAGTTATTCGATAAAACAAGGAACCAAAAGCGTAACAAAAGACTGTTACTGTTTGAAAGAAAGTAATTACGATGTTATCTTTAGGTTTGTTGAAGATTTTGATGGAAAAATGATGATCATTTCACTATAAAAATAAACAATTTTATGTGTTTACAAATTTAAGTTAATTTGAATCGGAATGTAAATGTCTGATATAGGCGTTAATTAATTGCTAAATTATTGTTAAAATGTGTCAACATGCTACAAAAGAGTTTTATCGCATTATTTGGCTTGTTACAATAAGCTGTTTATCTAAACGAGCCTGAACACGAACCTACTGAAGAAAAACAATTATTTTTTTTCTGTATCTAGTTAATACTGTCATTCCGCATTTATTGTTAAGTAAAGGTGTAAATAAATGCAAATTCAATTTATTAAACCCTTTTTTTGAGTTACTTTATATTACCAAGACTAAGATCCCTGTCAGACGAGCAGAACACAATTCAATTTAGCGACAAGGTCAAGATAAATTGAAATATTGGTGAACTCTACCCTGTCACACGGGCGTTTCACAATTACAATTAACGCACGCGCAAGGCGTAGACTGTCATGTGTATGGTTGTGTGTGTGTTTCTTGAACAAACAGCTGATGGCAGCCATGCTTTTAGATGCCGCGCATGCGTAGTTGGCACAATTTAGATAAATAGAGTTCTGAATTTACTAAATAAATTTCACCGCTCATTAATTGAATATTGTGTGGAGGGAGTCACACGGCAAATTGAGAACCAAGGTAATGGAGAACTTGGTTAAATTGAATTGTATTGTGTCCGTGTGACTAGGGACTTTTTATTTTTTTTTTTTATTTTTTTTGCATCTATATTTATTGTACATTTGGTTAAATCTATAGTCGAGTGAAGAATAATAGAATTGAGTTCTTGAACCAACAAAGGATATATTTTTATAAAGTGAAAGAAATGCATTTCCGACATGATTTTCGAAAAATGTTTATCTATTCAACTGGTTTTACAAAACCACCACCATTTGATATTCAAGAGATGACACTCTCTATTCTTTGTGTTATTGAATATAAATATCGAGAGTGTGATGTTCAACATTTAAATTTATACTCTCGAAACTATTGTGTTAAGGTATACAAAATGTCACATCTTTTGATTTATGATTCTTATTAGATTTAAAATTTTCCCTTATATTATAGATAGTATACAACATATATTTTAAAATTTATTATTTCCCGTTAAGATTTATCGATTGTTTTCAGGATATGTAACAAAAAAAAATGGTATCAAAGGTAATTATAAAGTCTGATTAGGTCATTGTTATGCAAATTTGATGATCAGATATCTGTCTTAATTTGTGACGGTGGTGGGATAATTGATATTTTCTCCACCCAGGTTCTTCCTGTGTTTTGCTTGAAAAATTGAATATTGCATGCACGCCGACACTCACCACTCAACTAATAACAGCCTTTCTTGCATATATTCATCGTCGATTAAAGTTAGGAAATGAAAGACATTGACGAGTCCCGACCCTTCAGCATATATTTTAAACACGTTAAATTGTCGTTCCATGTTTCATTTCTTCATTCAACATTACTGACACAGTATTGGAATTCTAAAATTACTGTTCAACTATCTAGAATTCGTGCTTACATTCGTTTCAGGATTTCGCTTATAATACAAACACATCTGAGAAGCTTTTAAGATATACAGAAATTTCGTATGTTGGTGGCTATAAACCAACATCCTTTTCTCTTTTTTTTTTGTCTTGCCGGGTTATTCCTTTGCAGACAATAGTACTAACAATAAGACATAAAACAAATCATAGATATAAAAAGAATAGAAAACTGTAATATTCAGAGCCGTTATATGACAGCTTTTTGCTTTTTCCTTTGAGAAACCCACCCACTTGTTATTTCACAAATGCGCAACATATACATTTTCCCCATTTTTGGAAAAAAACAACAAAAATAAAAAGCCCACCCTTCAAATGTGTGACAAATCAAATATTAATTAGATATGACTTGTTCATAAATATAGTTATCATGGTATAGTATTTATTCATAATTAGTCATCATGATTCCATCAAATAGTCAATTTATTTGTTTGTTTCAGTCACTCAGTAGTCAAATAGCATATTAGCCTGAAGGATGTTAAATTATGCATGTATTTAATTATTTCAGCGATTTTTAATTAATGTTGCCTGAATATAGAAAATAATGTTGCGATCTATATTTAGTTTAATTATGATCTTGCCTAGAATTTTCAGATACCCGAATTATTAGTTAAATTTAGTCTCCGACACAAGTTGAGCTTACGGCGCTTAGGCGCCGTGTTTAAAAGCTCGACCTTTGATGGACTAACTTTACAATTTTAATGAATAGGTACTCGTTAAAATATAAATTAATAATTAATCTGACCTAACTATATAGATAATTTGTTCGAGACTAGAGATCCATGGTAGCATATACCTTACCGCTGCCGTCAACTTAAGTTCCGGTGTCCGGATAATCCGTTATCTTTCAGCACCAAGTTCACTGCAACTAAGAACGAACAAATTAAATTTTAACAAGAAAACGTTATAATAACCCATAATTTCCTTTTAAAACTTGAACCTATTCAAATATTTAATTAATTTAAATCCGTTCATATCGTCACAACCCCTATCCAAATTCTCTCTCTATACTATATAGTATATACTTTCTCTCTATTCGTGGTTGGTGTGCCTTCATTGCTGGTTTGATTAAAGCTTCTCTCCTTTTATGCATTCAACGCGCATAGTCCGACTTGACAACGGTGTCTGGAAGACTCCCGGCACGTTCCTTACCTTATACAATAAGCCGAATCAATGGTATACGAAGGCCGCATTATAAAATTAAGTTGGATATTAATTAATTATATCCATTAGGTCCATTATCAAGCGTCAGTTGTTTGTTGGTTAACTTTCAACAAATAATACGCTTTTCGAAAATAGAAAGTGAAAACAAAAATTGAACGCTGATTTGAATTCGAACTTAATGTGCCACAAACAAATTTCTGCCGCATTAAATCTGTCTATTGGCATGATAAATCTACACATACAGTTCCATCGTAATTGCCAAATCCAGAAATGTTCATCAAATTATATCCAAAAAAAAAATTACTCGGAAAAGTTATACGTAGCGTAAATGACTGTATTTTAAACTTGTTTCCAAATATCAGTACAAACAAGAAAAATTGAAAGTTTTCAAGCTTTACAATTTCAAATACATATAACAGAAGTTGATCGAAACAACATAAATGTGTATTTTTATATACAGATATATATAATGGTTAGATGGAGGGAAAACATGCACATTTCCATCTGCAGCAATTCCTTATATGAAAATATGAAAAATTTATAGACTGATCAAAAATCGTAATTCAAAGAGAGGTTATACGAACAAAGAAGAACATCGATATATAACGAGCCTCTTGAGGGACAACCATAAGGAACAACAAGAAGAACAGTTTCGTTTCCGCTAGGATAATAAAACTGGTCCATTATTTTACTGCTTAAATTTTAATACCAATCTCTTTCCAGGTCTTGCCCGCAGCATTACCGAAAGCTCTCTCTCTCTCTCGATTCATAGTCAACTTTATTCTGTCAACCATATAGTGTATAAATCTTATTACACATTGAAAGGACATTTTTATTTGATAAATCAAGATTAATCCTCGACGCCGAATTTTATAATATTTTTCTTAATATACTCCATAATTCGCAAAGCTTTAATTTACAAAATCCATTATTTCAGAGTAATTATAAAAATGCTGTAAGGATCAATTAACTATAAAATACCAAACAGGGCCATAGTATGGAATTTTTCCAATTGTGGGTGATGAACTTCTAGCTTAGTCTGCAATTATAAAATTTCAATTAAGGATAATAATTGCCAATGCAGCAAAAAATGATTTATCAAAAAATTAATGCACATTAATCATTATACGAGTTAAATCGAAAATGGAACTAAATATTATGGAAATAAAAAGTGGAAGTAGCATTTATGAAGAACGATTTTATTTATATCGAAAGGATATAAATCATTCTGAATTATTATAAATCCTATCTTACCACATAAAAATTTTGTTGCGTTTTTGCTAGTAATTAAACTTATTTAGAAGGTCTATCAACAGACTTCAATCGAATATTTATACGCTCGTTTTAATATAAGATAGTTCTCTTGCTATATCCGTTTAACATTTATTTTGTAGACTGTCGATTGACAGTTTCGATGCATATTCGAAGATGCTCGTCCATCAATCACAAACTAAACGATGTTGCCTGTAGATCCACCCACCTACAGTTCCTCGCTTAAGAAACCACAATTTGATTAATTAAACTGGAAACAGCTCAATCTCTTCTTTCTCCACAATATTCTAAAGAAACAAAGAGAATGAGTTAAATATAACGAGCGAGATTGTTTCCCAGTCGTAGTTCTGATTTTAGTTTCAGAGTAATCAATAATCCGAATTTTTGTATAAGTTCACTCTTTAAAAAGAGGGTTTTATTAGTATATTTAGTAAAGGGTAGCTGTGTTTCAAGTATTTTACGACATCCTCTCATTGTCAGTGAATCCACATATATACCCAGAAAATAACTGACGTTGAGCAACTGGCCCCTTTTAACTGTCGAACATTCGGATTGCGGCCTATAAAAGGCGCAACATTTCCAACACAGGATAGCACGCAGCAAAGGTGTCGACGAGGTCAAAGAATCTTGCCCCCTTTAGTCCTTGGTGAATTCATCTGAAGGGATGTGGGTGGAGAACGTAGTGATCGCTGCTGCGTCTACAAGGAATTTAGGCTTCCCAAGTTTTACAATAGCTACTTTAGATCAACGGAAATCTTATTTGGTGGCTGTCGTAACTGTTGGCTGAACTAGTTGGAAAACAAACGTAACAATGTTTTCCATTTGAGTAGAAATTGGAAGGAGATCGTGTCGGAACTGGGGACTATTGAGAGTGATCTTGGTGTCGTTGTTCTGACTTGATGTGTGGTCACAGGCAACCGTCAAATCGGAAAAGGTTGCCAAGGTACCGACCATAACGGACTGACCTGTTTCAATTAATTGTATTTGTCGATGCTAATTATTTTTAGACGACAGATTGTAAATTCCCGTCTAACCACAAAGCCATTTATATTTTTCGATTTACAAATGATGGTACTTAGTAGGTAGAGAAATATTTGATTTTACAGCAGATTAGTTGCAATTGTGATGCAATAATGTAGTTCGCTATAAACGCGATTTGACTTGAACGAGATTATGTCGCATCAATAAATTATATAGTTCGAGAGAGAGCAGGTAGAGATGGCAAGCAGCAAGTATTTTTCTTGGTAATAAATCTTGTGAAGTAGAAAAGTTGTGGAACAGTCAGTTAATCAAGTTTACAAGTTTTCCTTCGCATGGTAACCTGTCGGGAAGATTCTGTTTACATAACAATGCGTTAAGCGGCCTGGAAAAATTCTCTATCTTATGAAAATCTTGTCGTTTTTACTTCTTGTGCGGTTTTGGTTCAGTTTTTATTCACTATATCTCAAGTGCATTCAAGTGAATTGATTAGTCCATTGCAATTGAATATAATACAGTACAACATAACCGTTGCACCAACAAAGACTGTTCCAAACGTTTTCTGAATATTAATGGGGGGAAAATTAGTGGAAAAACTAATTGTCATTTCGTAATTGTAATTCTTTACAAAATCGTTCTCTTTGAGATTGAACCGCAACCTGAAAAGGTTGCAACAAATAGAAATTTACACTTTATAGAATTATTTCTAGTTGACATTTTGTGTTTCGAAGAGTGAAGTTTTCGCTAGTGAATTCACTAATAATAATTAGTTTAGATTCAACGAAAATTACTTGGAAACTTGCTAGTCTATCATTGAATACTATCACAGTGTCAATTTATTAAATTTCGAAAGTGTCACTGTAACAAAAACTTGACATATGTTTAACCATTAAAGTTAAGCGGAATGCGTCATCAAAGTTAAGATGTAAAGTAATAATTAATCGCCTTCTCTCGACTAGATAACTTCCAGTATCTAAGCGTACGTCCATATTTGACGGCAGATAGTTGAACAGTACATATCAATGTTTAGGTTTGAAACTCATGTGATTTTGGGTATGTGTTAGTGATTTTACATTATACGACGTGCATAAATAGATTCCATATCATCAATAACTGGTACAAGCATAAAGCGAACTGTTTACATTAATGTTTCACTTTTTGTCATTCACGTTGTCATTTTTATTTCGTAAATCAATTATAACGAGACAGATTCATCACGGAACAGAAACCAAAAACAAGAAGATCTTGATTGTAGTAAAATGTTGCAAATTTCCCCACAATTTTCAATCTTCCTATTGTAACAGGAAACGATATAGAACGTACTTCCTGTCGACGAAACAAGCAACCTATTCAAAAACTTTTCGTTTGTCTCTATTAAATTCATGTGTTCATGTTGAATGAAAATTATACGTAGGTACATTGAAAAACGACTAATTCACGTTCCAAATTTAATAATAAATCTACATCTGTACGTACATTCATCTATACCAGGTGTACTGGAATCTGTACACACACCCAGGCAAATAACACATTTGCATAGCAATGAGTACGACTTTAAGTCCTTTGTCCTTACAAGCTTTATATGTGAGATTTTATGCTACATATGTACATTATCTCGGTTAACTAAACAACTTAAATACACCGTTATCTATCTATTAGATATTAGAAACTTTGACTCATTTGTAACATTTCGTGGTCAGAATGATCCTTTTTTTTGTACTGAAATACACAAAAGCTCATCCAACTTAGATAAGCGTGTGCATATTGCTGGTGCCCTATTCAGTCGATAGAGGCTCATTTGTTAACCGATTAAAGGAGAGATTTTAAACAATAAAGTTAACTAAGCTACATTTAATGGACAAATGTGTTTGTTTATCTTCTTTTTTGAGTAAAGGTGGATTCAGAGTTTGCCGCAAGAAGTGAAGCAAGCGCGTCAGTAACGCAAGCCGAGTTGAACT
>JAZBHA010001296.1:0-16088 GCA_037464855.1 Iselma pallidipennis | reverse complement strand
GAATTATATAAGATTGAAAAGTCAACAAAACTATGATTGAACCTGATGACATGATCTGCAAAAGATGATTTGTCTGACGTCAGCCTACTTATGCACTTAAGGTGTTCACTCTTCCTCTTTTCAAAGCTCCTAACAGTCTTGCTGGGAGTTTCCCGAAACGGCCGTAACCTTTGATTTTGTTTTTGGGTTTTAATAAAACTTGTGGAGTAGATTTTGAGTTTTGAATGTTTGATTACTATTTTATGGTTAATTAACGTCTCCACATAAGAGTTGAATATGGTTTCTTCCTTTTTAAATTTAATGTAGAATAACATAATAAAAGGAGAACGAAATCGAAAGCAGCGCCCAAAAGACCTTTCCTTTAAGTGAAAAGTCTAAATATTTTGTTACTACTAGATCGTTATATAGATTCAAATAGCAGCATAGACAAGTGATCATTCCCAAAAATCCAGTTTTTCTGTTCGAATGAGTGATACTTGTTTGTCTTTTATCTGACTTAAATATGTTATCGGTTTTTCTATTTCGTTTTTGAACATTATTGCAGTATTTGGTGATAAACTTTCCTTGTATTCATACTTAGCATACAAATTATGACAATTTAAAAAATCGAAAGCATTATTAATAATAAGACAGAAGTTGGCCGTTGCATCACAGTTCTCAAATCCAGAAATCTGAAGTTCCTTACAGATTGTTAAAGCATTAGAGACACAACAACTTAATGTTTGTATGTACTGCCAATTTGATGTTCATTTTTTCATTCTGAAAGTATATATGTCTAAAAGATCATTTTCTTGCAACCTCCAATCCTTCTTCTTCCTGAATATGCTGTAAATACTCAATATATTTCCATTCGATCTTGTTGCTTTCACAATCATATAAGACTTTTGTGTCTCCTAAACAGTTTCGAATCAATTTTACCATATGGCATGCATCCCAAAATGTAAATACATTTTTTGTGTAACAGGGTGCTTGAACCAGGGTTTATATTTGCTAAAGTAATCATAATTGGCTCCTAATATGTTACACATTGTAATATTAATAGGAGCACTTCCATCCCCTGATAAAATAACTGTCACATCTGAGTTAGTAGGCGAACAGTATGTTCGCACATCAACATTATTTACGTTACCTTTCATCACAATTTTCATTTCTACATTTGGCAAACCATTTTCCATTAGTTGGATTCGATCCAAAGTCGTTTTATACAAACTATAATAAGGATCTTGACTGTGCATCATTGATTGCAACTTTTCTATTGTACTTCTATTTAAATAGCTCATTCTATTGTCAGCCTCATGCTCTGTATTATAGAAATTTGCTGGCAAAAGTGATGGAATTGCATTAAAAACTGCTTCATGTATTTTATAATTTTGCAATACCCCTATAAAAAGTTAAAACAGAGTTGTATGCCCTAATATTTTTTCTAAACGCTTTCGCTCCGGTATTTTGTTCAATTAATAAGTCCTTCAAAACTTGTGGTGGATCTGAAATAGGAGACAACTTAACTTTGCCTTTTTGACAACATCGTGAAAATTGTGGATTAGTTAATGTTGAATTTGTCAGCTTTTCTTGTTTCCAAAGTGATGCATTACAATGACTACATTTAAAACTCATTGTCCCTAAATAATTTTGTGATAAATTGGATTGTATACCATGACGGTATCTTGATGGTCTTTGTTGTCGTTGTATATGTAATAACCTGCTGTTTTCTCTCTCTATTTCTCTTTGAGAGTCACTCAATTATTCGCGTCTCATTTGTTGGATCAACTTGTTTCCTTCTCGCTCATCCTCTCGCTCAATTTCATTCACATTTTCACGTCTACGTCTTT
Organism: Iselma pallidipennis; assembly: GCA_037464855.1. Lineage (NCBI taxonomy): Eukaryota > Metazoa > Arthropoda > Insecta > Coleoptera > Meloidae > Iselma > Iselma pallidipennis. The sequence continues at coordinate 14,259 of JAZBHA010001296.1, read as the reverse complement.
GCCGTTCTCTATTTGCAACTTGTCTTCGCTCAATTTCGATTATAGATTCTATCACCCTATCACCAAAAAGCAACAAATTGCATTTTCCTCCAAATATTCATATTATTTTTACGTTTTAATATTGTCATTTTTTTTCCCACAAATTATCAAATTCATTTGCTTTCGCAAATTCATGCAACTGTAACTTGATAAGCTTTAAATTTTAATTCAATTAAATTTAGTTCACTTTGAGTAAAAAGCTCTGGTTGACTGCAGTCGCTTGGGTTAAAGTTAGAGTAAAACAATTGTTTATTAACTTTAAAAATGTTTGCAGAAGTGCAGGAAAAGTTGACCATTTTCTTATTTGTGTGATTCAAAGTTCCAAATAATAAATTTAAAAATAGTCAGTGACGTGTAAATTTGGTTCGACCGCTTGTTGATAATGCAAATTACTGACGCTAATTACCGACCCCTCAATTTGTTCAAAATCTTTCAATACTTTTGGTTGAAAACTTCTTTCTCTCAAATAAATTTCGTATAAAAAATTATTTATTTAACCCTTTGCACCCGGGGACTCTTTTCGCATTTCCTTCCACCAACTCGATAATCATATATACGATAATCGTATATATTTTATCATGAAAAATGTAGGATAATTTTTTAGTTGAGAAAATAAAACATTAAAATATATCATGTTTACATTAATTGATTGAGAAAATTTATAAAAGCTCACATCTTATAGTTTTCTACAGTGTGATACCGTTTAAAACAATGTCCTGGATGAACCTCAGGCTTCCTTTCACAAGTATCACAAATGTAACTCGTCCGCTTTCTTTCACCACGAACATTAGGCTTAGAGCACACCGCACAGTCTTTAGTTTTCCTTCCAGGTAATTGAAAAATGAAATGTGGAACTTTGTCTAGGCGTTGCTCCTTATCACTATCGGATACTGGCCCGGGTCGCAATTTAGGTGCACGAAAATTTCCAATTAATTCCATCAGCAACTGTTTTCGAAATTGCAGATGCGTTATGGGTCTATCGTTATTTTTTATTGCGCATTGTTTGTATAATATGTATGCATTCACAATAGCCGATTCAAAACCCCAAAAAAATAGCTTCCGCCACCACTTCAGTGTTTTCCGTATGAAGCAATATGACACAGCGTATCTGCGGTATCAACGCCGCCCATGTTGTCGTTATAATCGAAAATCACCTGAGGTTTCGTTACAAAGTGCTCCTCGGTACTTGACTCCCTCGCAAACCTTTTTTTTGGTCGAGTCAACATAGCCGACGTATGTTTCATACTTAGCATTGTTACTACTCTTTTATCGCGCCAAGCTAAAAGAAGAGTGTGTCCCTTGCGATAGGCTATGCTTTGGCCTATTACTAATGTAGGTCTTTTTATCTGTCTGGGTACACCTTTCTTGTTTGTCATTATGGTTCCAGTTAAAAAACAGCGCCGCTTCAAAAGTTCAGTGGCAAGTATCGGATTTGTGTAAAACCTGTCTGTAAATAGATGATAACCGGTGGCTCCAGGCATCGATTGTTGAAGATTATCGTATAACTGCAGAACTATCCTACTTGTAAATGATAAATCTGGCCTGATAAGCCCTTCCGTTGTAATTTTGCCATAATACGGGACAAATGAGTACACATAACCTGTCCGAGCTTCGGCCAACACGTATACTCGTAGTCCCCATTTTGTTGGCTTCTGCGGGTTGTAAGTGCGGAAACAAATTCGTCCTTTGAACCCCACAGTAGACTCATCAAGTGATAACTCTTTTTCTGGAATGTAATGTTTCATAAATTGTTTATGGAGAACCTCTAGATAGCTGCTTATTCTTCTAGTCGTTGTCGTCATGTTCGTACTTGACCATGGAAGTGTTTCTAAATGTAATGCCCAAAATATTTGCATGAATCGATCACGTGAGAATATCTTTGAAAAAAAAGTTATTTTCGAAGAAAAATTTTTTGCCCAATAATCTTGCAACCTAGGCGTGCTTATAAGTCCCATGTTTATAATAACACCGAAGAAAGCCTTCATTTCACCTTCAGTTACATTGGTCCATTGTTTCCAAACACAAGACTCTGATATTCTTCGGCGTTGAATAACGTTTGCTACATAAGCATTTGTTTCAGCAACAATTTTGCTTATCAATTCAGCCGTAAAAAACAGTTGGAAAAACTGTACTGGTGTTGTACAATTAGCTGGAACAACAGGTCCGGTATTATTACCGCCACTTGAAAAAGTTATATCGTAATTATAATTGTCTTCGTCCGTAACGTCTATCCACGAAGATTCATCACTTTCACCGCGAACTGAAGTAGGATTTGCAGAATGTTCTTCTTCACTATCACTGCTATATGTTACCCTCAAACACCTTCGCCTTGGTGGCGCCACCATTTCTTCATCAGAATCTGCTAGGCATGCTAAATCATTTTCTACATTTATTTTCACCTCATTTGAATACTCACTATGAACATTCCCATCTTCCAATAAGTCTTGCACTGCAGCATCTATTTCACACATATACTCGTCACAATCACTATCATACTCAGTATTTTTATCTACTTTCTTTTTTATTTTCTCCATTGTTACAAGCACACAAGAAGTAAAATTTTTTTACCACCGGCTTCGTAAGTAGGCTATTATTGATCGGTTACTATGGCAATAAGTTTCCCCATTGTTTCACTTACCGCCCTAGGACTGTAATAAACATTATGTCCCTGTTTTTTTTTAATGCTCATGGCAGCAGTGCTGGCATTCCGAGTGCAAAGGGTTAATAAAATAGGAACCAAGCTACGACCTTACGTTCAAATGTCCCGGCCTACTTTCTATGCACAATAATGACAAGCTGATCATTTTTCTTCGGGAATTTTGCTTCTTATATAATTATTCACCCTTTTTAATACAGAAAAGGATCGTTCACCTGATGCATTGCTTATGGGTATTGTTGAATATATTCTTAGTAAAATTTCCAACTTCTTAAATGTTGACCAATGAAAAGTAACATTTCTTGCGGATGATGTAAATTTTCACTTTTAATTATGGAATAAAATTGTACAAATTCATCATCAATTCTATCTACATTTAGATCATTTTCATACCATTTTTTTTAGGTTCATAGTATAATCTGAATATTTTTATCACTTAAATTAACAAGAATAGGTTGAAATATCTCATTGATATCTTTATATGCTGTCCTTCTCTTTTTAATCTCTAAACAAATTTTGTCACAAATCATAAAAGACTAATTTATTTTAAGTTCGTCAAATAATTTGCTTCTTTTAATTTTTCGTTTTTGATCAGTCTTATAAAAGTTTATTTCTGATATACCCATAGCTTCCAATATCATCGTATTTAGCTCGTAAATCATTAACGAAATCGAATAAACTGTCCAGTGTAATAATTGCACTTGATAAATGTGTTGAGGGATTTTCGAGAAAAAAACTAAAATGTACTAATCAATGTTGTATTTTGATAAAAAGCTAACAGTAACGATTCAACCTCGACACATAAGAGCGTTTTTTTTTTAAATTGTCCGAACGTTTATTGATAATGACACACAACCTTATGAGTCAGATAATTATGTGGTACAAATAAATCGCTTATCAACCAACCCTCTTCCACTGTTAATTCATGTTTAACCTGACAAATTGAAGTCTATGCTCTTTGTTGTTGCGGTCTCAAATGAAGCGTAAATACCATTCAAGTTAGCAAATAGGAGTAATAAAGAAGCGGAATGGGTATGCCTATTGCAATAAAAATGAAGGCGGTTAAAAAAACTTGAGTCGGTTCATTGTTTTTAAAAAAAGTACTCCTAATTATTAATAAAAACGTGGTTTTTGATAGTTTACTTATATTTATGTGGAGGTATTTAGTAACATTTTGCCTTTTAGAACCCTTCACAATAATACCACAGAAACAGTTTCTTGTGAAGAACACTCTTTTTTCTACTACAGTGCGGAAGCGGAATGAGTTTTTCTGATAAGTAAACTAACGTTGAAAGTAGGTTTTTGCTACACTAGTGTGAATTTTTTTTCTGCACGCTAATAGAAATATATGAAGAAGGACATATTTTGTAATTTTACAGGTTATTAATAATTAATGAAATACAGAATAATTTCAAAGTGATCTGTATTATTGTATATCGACTGATAACTTTCTCAAAATCAGTCACTTTACAGGACGTACATAGTATTTTGTGTTTTGTAGGTGAGCACTAAATAAGACAGTTTCCTTACCATGTCAGATGTGTAGTAATTTGCAATAGCTTTATTATTTAATTTGATATTTTTTTTTTACATTTACAAAATAACATTTTTTTAAAATACGTCGAATTTGCACTTTAAATTATAATCATATGAACAAGATACGACATGGTTGTTTTTAAATTAGTTCAATTTATAGATAATAAAACCTTTTTTTCATTAATATCCATAGTTTTGAACAACGTACAATTGACAAATTAAGAATGAAACAGCTTATATACGGGTTATATGGAGTATAATTGGTAAAATACTTGATCTACATAAAAAACCAAAACGTCTACGTTTCGTAGAGAATCTCTACTTCTTCAGGACTGGAAAACAAATCAAAATTATGTTGAAAATCGTCAAAAACAACAAATTTATAGACATTATTCAAAACTATACCTATGTAATGTAGCTTCAATAAATCAATCAACATAACCTCGATTCGCATACAGTATATAGTACTGGTGATCAAAAATAACCATTAACCAATAAAACGACAGACACAAATGATGAACAATAACTAAGCTGGAAAGTCAGGTTAATGACGCCCATGCGTGAAAAACAATCATAAGATTACAATGAATACGTCTCTAATCCAACCAACCACTAAAAATCAAGCAACAAACAGCCAAAGCAGTCCTATTTGTTTTATCAAAATTTTTACAATCATTTATATGCTGTTTTTTACGATGTATCAGATACTGCTTATTCTGTCCAATATAGCACAAATGACAGTTTTTACAATCTATTTCGTAAACCAAATTAGACGCAAGGTCATCACCATCACCATCACCATCTCTTACTTTAGTGAAAAACAATCTACCTATAGTATCAGAATAAGATGGGGCTAGGATAAAACTATATGCGAGATGGAGAAATACTTGAATAATTTACATGAAAATCTTCAGTTTACCAAAGAGGTGGAAGTTGATGGTGAAATAAATTATTTAGATTTAACACTCGAAAGATCAAATTCGTCATTCAAGTTTAGTATACATAGGAAACCAACGACATGTAGTGCAATTATACCATATAACTCGAACCACCACCCATCACATAAATTTGCTGCATTTAGTTGCTACATGCACAGATTATTTACTACACCGCTTTTAGACGAAGAATTTGAACGCGAAAAGGAAGTTATCTTCCAGTTAGGTAGACTGAACAACTTTCCAAATAAAACTATTCAAAAGATATACAATAAATTCGAACTAAAGAAAGATCCTTTACATGTTGAAGACAAATCAAAAATAATTAACTATAGAACATTCACATATTACAAGTTTATTCCGGATTTAAACAAAATCTTTAAAAATTATGATATAAAACCAGCATACAAGAATAAAAACACTCTCTCAACGATATTAAAACCAACTCCGGATAGAGATTCAATGGATGATAACGGAGTTTATTTGATCGAATGTAACAACTGCGATGCGAAATATATCGGGGAGACGGGAAGAGCGTTGAGAATTAGAATTGCAGAACATAAAAAGACAGCGTCCTCAAAAGTATATCAGCATTTGACAGAAAATGGTCACGACTTCAATGCAAACAACGTAACATTGTTGCATAGGCATGAGAAAGGCACAACATTGGGCCTTTTGGAAGCATTTGAGATTTACAAATGTAGGAAGAGAAACGTAAATCTAATGAACGACCAAATGGAAATTCAATTTGAACCGGTCTTTAAATGTCTTACCTTGTAAAGGAATCTTAACTGAACTTCCTCATACGATGGCACTGGTGATCAAATATACCATCAAAATAGTTATAAATTGTCATTCGATTATCTAGTTATGTTGAATTTATTAGAGGTTAAAAGATTTGCATTGTTCAGATGTTGATTGATTGCTTAGCTAACTCTTAAATTGTTTATAATTATTGGAATCAGAGAAACTAATCATTTACTGATCAAAGAATTGATTAAATAACTTATTGTAAAGTTTTAAATTGCATGTTGTTGACGTTTAGTTTTAAGATTGACGTAAGTTTACAAAATTTCCATCTTATTTGTTTAATTGTAATTGATATAAATGATCTTATTGTAGTAATCTGGCTGAAGATGGGCTAAGCCCGAAACCGGTCCCTGTGTTAATGTAGTAAAATTATACAAGCAAGAACAATTGCCTATTATTTAGACTATAAAACTAAATGGTCTGAACAATTCAGTCGTGTAATTAAATAACAGTCGATGATACGGGGAACTGAAATACATACAATCTCGATCAGTGTCAGTTGGACGACCATCATTAGACAGTAATATCTTATCCATGATACTATTCACAAATTTTACAGGATAACCATTCTTTCTTAGCAATTGTTTAATTTTTATTAAATTGTCATTATGAAATTGGTCACTACTTAATTTCTTAGATCTCTTTACTAAATTTTTGATAACATTGATTTTTTGTGACAACCTATGGTTGGAATAATAATTAATAATCCCACCCGAAGATGAAGGTTCAATATACCAACAAATAAAAACCAAATTGTCCACAACGATCACCGACACATCCAGAAAATTAATACGACCATCAACCTGGTTTTCTTCCGTGAATTTTATTGACGTATGAAAAGAATTAAAACCATTCAACACTACATCAATCTTGTTGTCAGGTACCAGTAATAATGTGTCATCCACACAAAGCTTCGCCTAAGGTAGGTATACGAAAATCAAACCTATTAAGGACCATATCAAATAACATGTTCATTATCAAATTGGCCAAAGAAGGGCTAGCCGGCGCCCCCATAGGTGTACCATGGATCTGCTGATAGTAACCATTCTTCCACTTCAAATAACTGGAAGTGAAGCAGAACTTCAGCGTTGTCCTTGTAAATAGCCGTGTAACACGAAATCAAATTCCATTTTTTCTTTATGGTATCAATAACCAATTCTTCAGGGACTGAGGTGAACAAGGAAACAACGTCAAACGATACAAAAGAATGACCATCAGGTACCACCATACCATCTAACCAACTCTTTATCTCAAATGAATTTCCAATATTGTATCTTGACGTAGACAACACAGCCGATAAAACACCATGTACTAATTTTGCGATATTATAACCAGGAGAGTTTATACAACTAACCACCGGTCCAATCTTTGTGTGTTTTGAGTAGACCATAAAGTTTCGGTGGCACAGCATTATGGACCATCAACTTCTTATATGTGACCAGACCAATCATATCATCATTCCTCAATCGTAGTAATATAATTATTCGCCTCTTTCTGGAACTTTTGTGTTGGATCCTTAGATAAAACTTTATATATCAAAGCATTGATCTTTCTCTCGATGGTTCCATGTACAGAATCGCATTCCATTTGTGTGTGCTCTTTAACAAGGTATTATTTAATAATGTTTACGTCATTTTTAATACTATTATATAATAATACAGAGCATTACTCAAAGTGGAGTTGCGATTCTGTGCACAACAACTATCGCTGTAAAAAACTATTGGTTTCTCTATTGATTCTTGAGTAAGGTCCTGGTCGAGAAAATCTATAATGCAAGAAGAAAAGATGTCAGCATCCATGGAACCCTCACCTTCGTGCCATACGTACCAACTACATTTCTATTTCCAAAATTGTAGAATGTAAACTGATGGACATGAAGTTTTTGTCTGAAATAGTTTGCATTTGCTAGCAAGGATGGTAATACTTGTACAGCTTGGACATCGACAGTAAACATTCATCGCAACTTGTTGATAAGTTATCTAGATTTTCAATATTTTCTTCAAAACATTCGGTGGAAATCATACTATTTTCTTCTATTTCTATAAAATGGCCTGTCTTTCCGTCTAAATAGAAATTTTCGAAAACTTGGAATGAGAAATCGCCATTCCAAGTATTTGAACAGTCTTCCTGTGGGACTTCACCTATCTTATCATCTAAGATAAACCGTTTTTCACCTAATCCGTTATTGCTTCGGTCTCGACTTGACTTGGTCCTAGAAAAGAAACTAACACTTAAAATTATTTATTTTTAAATTGTAATATGTGAAACTTACCACTTTTATGTGTAAATTGCACTCCAATTATATACCTTTTTTCACTTGAAAATAATATATTATAATATTGTAATATTTAGGCATTTGAAGGAAATGACATGATATACGAGTTTTAGCTTTGTTTTTTCAATAAATCGTATCTGATTGTGAATTACGACATTTCAAAATTACCTAATCATTGTTATCAAGATACGAGAAAATTTCAACAACTTTATTTCTTTTCTGGTAAACTATTTCAACATTCGACATTGATACTTGGGTTCGGGAGTGCCAAAATAAGCGTTTAAAGTTATCAGTGGATATGTATCACTTACTGACTAGTCGTATTATTATTAATGGAAAACGACGAACAATTGCTTATATTAAATAAAACCTGGAAGTGATGATTTTGAGACAGAACAGCTAGAAATTAATTAATTATGCACTGAAGATGATGTGCAGGGACCATTTATCTCACAAATATTACCAATTGTTTTATTAGAAACTTCAACTTTGCCTTGGACGGAATCATCTATGTAGCCTCCTGCTACTATTGAAGATTTCCAGCCTCTGTGACGTTACAGTCTCATGAGATCCGCTCCAGCATTAGCCAACATCATTGCAGAGGTACGGCGAAAACAGTCTCTCGTGAAAGCAGAAGGTTTAAGCAGTTTCAAATAACTAGCCACTTTTTTAGCTATTCCACCAAATGTATTCACACTCACAGGTTCTAGTGTACATTTTCCGGCGAGTTATTCAGTTCATTACATTTTTCGATTATTTTCCCTTTAAGATCTTCTAGGCTAGACTATCAACTCGATTCTTAAATATTGAATTTTTAGGTATCCTCACAGGAAAAAATCTAGGGGAGTTAAATCACACGATCTTGAGACCCATTCAATTCTTTTATTTCGACTTACATTCCGATAATCGGAAAATTGCTGTATGTAACGAATGGCTTCTACCGTTGCATGAGCAAGTGCTCCTGTTGAAATATCCATGTCGAAGTTCATCATCATGAAGTTGATCAACAAAATTGGTTAAAATTGGGTCACGATAATTAGGAGCAGTAACAGTACCATAAAAAAATTGATCCTATCAACCTTGGACGACTCAAACTAACCCATACGTCAACTTTTGGATAATGTGAGGGAACTTGATAGAATTCATGCGAATTCTCGGTGGACCATAATCTCGTATTCTTCGAATTAACATGTCCGGACAAATAAAACCATGATTCATCAGAAAACAAAAACAAATCCAATAAATTATCATCGATATTATTTAAAAACCATTAACCAAAATGTACTCGTTTTGGAATGTCTACTGGTAAAATTTTATGAACAGCCGAAACTTGATATGGATACATATTTGAATCTTTTTTTAATATTTGTTGACAAGTAGAAGAACGAATATTTAACTGATTAGAAATTGATCTAACAGATGAAAAAGGTTGGTTTTCTACAATTTCTATAATTTTCTATAACTTCATTGGCCCTTTTTGTAGGTATTCCAGCATCAGCGCGCGTTTTTTTTATGAACTACCCGATTGCCAAAATTTGCAATCATCCATAGATGAGCAATTTGCGGTAGCATGTTTCAATTCATGGTGTATCAACAATCGCTTAAACGCAGACGCAAATTGTTTCGCTGTTGGATTGTTGTTGAAACCTCCTCTACTTCTGATGGAGGAAAAAAATAATTCCAAGTGACCTTGGCTACATTTATAGCTCAAAATTTATCTAAAAGTTAATATGGGCAGATGACAATTTGTTACATACTTTTAAATCCTCTTTTTTTGTAATTCATGTAACATTATGATATAACGTACATTAATTTCCTAAAACATAGGTAACATTAAGTAATATGTTTTTTTCTGAAATACACTTACATTTCCAAATTCGTCAAATATAGTTTTGTATTCAAATAAGGTGTTTCCCACAAGTTTTAACATGTGACATGGATCTAAAATAAAGCTTATTTTATCATTTGTTTGTGGTATGTTGACGGTAGTGCTGAAATTTTGAAAATTAAATGATACTCCCCACAACTTTGCCATTGTTAAGTTTGTTGTCAATCCGTCGCAAGTAAATAGCGACATTCACACACACAGTTTTTCTGACGGTTTTGGAGCGTACGGTCCAAACACGCGGTCCAGGAGTGTTGGTGTAAATGCTCGGCAGTTTAGAGACGCATGGACCGCGTGTTCGGCCCACACGTCTGGCTTGCAAGTCTCACCCGGCAAGCATTTACACAGGCGCTCCAACCTCTCGGTTTTGGATCGTCAGTTCTCTCTGTGGTGCGGCGTGTTGGACCTTCCAACTCGTTGGAAATCCACGCGCCGCTCCAAAACCTGTCAATTTTGGCCCGTACGCTCCAAACCCACACTCCGGCGCGCGAGGTTGGAGTGTTGAATATTTTTGCACCACGCGCCAGGCGCGTACGGTCCGATTTGTCGTTCCAGCGTGCCGTTCTGGACCGACGATCCAAAACCCACAAGTTGGACCGTGTGTGTGAATGTCGCTATTGAGGCAACTTTTATTTTCATGTTCAATAACAATAACATATATATGAAAGCATATTCTACTACTGGAGGGCTACTTGTTTCAACTTGATGATCGAAACCAAAGTCGACAAAACCAACATTTTTTTCTCCATCAGAATCGATGTGCTTACGAATTGACATTTCATCAAATCTCAGTGCTACAATGGGTGTCTGCCCTTCTAATGTAGTTCTTATTTTTATGGCTTCCATTGCTTGTTCTGACAACCCTGGGTTGCCGTTCAAATTGCTGCACCATTTACTTAACGTTGTCGGATGTGGAAGAGAATTTGCAAATGTTTGTCTTACATAATTATACCCTTTTGGAGATAAAAAGTTTAACGTTAAAGCAAATTTTCGTAACTCTGCTGAGTAGGTACTCTTCTATTTCATTGTTATTTTGACATATTGAAAACTGCATTGCTGGCTTCAACCCCCACTACCATATTTCTATATCTAGTGATTTTAGTTGATATCTATGTGCCAGTCGTTAGACAGTGCACATGTGGTTCTGAAATGTTCCTTTTATTCGAATAGTGAGTAAATTTATTTTATTGTTGTTATATTTTTAAATTGTCGATATTCCATGTTTTATTACGATATGATTTATTACTTAACAATAGAAAAGCGATAAACAAAATTTCAAGGAATCTAATCGATCATGATTTTCAACATTAAAACATCCTTTTTGAGTATTTCTTTCTTTTTCCTCTTTCCAGGATTAGGTGACATAACCTATTCCAGTCTATACCGTCAGGCCACGTTTCACGTGGTCTTCCTATATCTTTTCTTTTAGCAAAATTTGCTCTGGCGATTTGGCTCTTTTTTAGCTTTTATTTATGTTTGCTCCATATATAAAAAATGGAGACCGGTATAACTTTATAAAATTTCTGTGGTGATAGTAGGGGTTGTTAGAATCAAAGGCAATTGCTTTCAAACCATTCTAGTGTTTATTCCCGAATTTTGCACACCTTGTCTCTACGACTACTAGTCAGGTTTTGTCTCATGAAGTTTAATTAATTGCAATACTCAATAAGAACGCTGACTAGTCGTTTGGCAATCTTTTCATATTAGGATTTGGTAATAATGGACTCTAATCGAATGGTGCTGAACCAATATGCTTGATACTGCATTTTGAAATACTGATTAACAAATATGCAGTGAGCAGTAATTATCTGGGTAGGTTCATCACCCTCTATTGATCCATTACATTTCACCTGGATCTCTCAATGCTTTTTTGATGGTTTCGCGGGGCAGGGTTCAGCTTTCTAATTTTATAATTTTTTTCCGACCATTGGACGAAAAATAAGTAAATAAATAAAACATGTATTTTTATGTACGATTTAGCTAATGAAGAAAGTGGAATTTATAAATTAAATAAAATTGACCCATTTTCGTCACATCCAACACATTTCTTCCCGGGGACGAATACTCGAGACAGTGTATCACAATTAAAAGAAATACGGGCTACTAATTTTTGGTCTTTGTTTGAAGGTGGTAGGCGATGATGTAGGTTCAGTAAAAGATGTGTTTTGGAGTTGGAGCGTCTTTATTTTTGTTTGTACACAACGTTTCGATTGTTCTAGTATCTACAATCGCTATCAAGTGCTGACAATGTTTCTATACTATACGGTCCTTTCATATATGGTGTGAGTAGTTACCATGAAGACGTGTTCAGTCGACCATCAACTGTTGGTGGATCGAGCTTCGAAGACGCTGGTGTTTCGTGTCATAAATGCCGTTTCATTGATTTTTCTGCTTAGCCAGTGGATTATGCCCGCTTCTGTCCACTGGATCCTGTGCTGTAGGCTCCAAACGTGTTGGGCTATCCCTGATTTTTCCGTTTCTCCTCGTTCCGTATGTCTTTTGTGTTCTATTAGAGACCAGAGAGTGTATTCTCTTACGCTTTAATGGGACTGGTACACTGTTCGTCTCGTTCAACTAAGGATCAATGCACTGTCCTTATCGGTATTTTACAGTCGTCAAACAAGTGCATTTTAGTGTTTTCCTCTGTTGTAGAAGACTATATTAATCAATTGAAGAATATAAACAGTTCTGCACTCCTACTACAATGTAGAAATCAGTGGAACAGTTGAAGAACAACTTTCAACTATTCCATTGATTTTTGGTACTTCCCCTTCTTCTATTATGCGCTCATTTATAGTTTCAACAACCACTTCAATCATTTCTTCATCACCATTATTGTTTTCTTAAACATCGTTGGATTCTCAGGCTCTCCATATTTTTGTATACAAAAGACAACATGAGTACAAAAAAGCAACAAAAAACTAAAAGGAAATATTTACACAGAAAATAACCACTTTTATTTGCACCTGAAAATCTTCTAAACGGCTGTGGTAACTCACATTATCCAAAATTATTAACGATTTTGGGATGATAGTCCCCGGAATTTTTCTTCGATCTAGCGATTCGACTAGCGTTCGGTATTAAGTTATTTCTATACCCAGCACTAATGACTATAACGTGCTAGATCAAAGATATATATCTTATTTTTGTGTCTGTAGTGCAGGGTAGTTAATTCATTTGTATACCTCCCTCTTCGCGTCCAACGGAACGAATGTATATATATATATATATATATATATATATATATATATATATATGTTTTCACAAAAAAAGGCCTAAAACAGTATTTATGTTGAAAAACCAGTTAAACGAAGAAAAATAATATTCAAGAGACAGTGATAAACAATAAAATTAACGGTACTAAAACATCATTAAATTCAACTGATAAGGGCAATAGTGCCGCAACAAGTATAGTGTTACTACATTTAGATGGCAGGGTTGACTAAAGTAGCAGAACAATTACAACACTAGAGTAGTGACGGACAAATAAACATCTGTCAAGAGAGATAGTTTATGGATGGAAAACCCAACATACGAACAGAAAACTAGTATTCTTTCTCTTTCTCCCTCTCTGTCTATTCAATCTGGGAAAAAAATCGACAATTTTATGTTATTTTCTACCTGCTTGCTGATTTTCTGTTCGAGTGTTGGGTTCACTACCCATAAACTATCTCTCTTGACAGATGTTTATTTGTCGGTCATTACTCCATTGTTGTTATTGCTTTATTACTTTAGTCAACCCTGCCATCTAAATGTAGTAACACTATAATTAATGCCATGCTTAAGAATGGAGAAGTTCGATGATATTGAAATTAGTGATTTTGTTGCAATCAAATAAAAATATACGCTAAAATATTATGATTCGCGAAAACAAAATTGAAATCCGTTAAAAAATGAATGAATAAAAGGCATTCAAAGGTGCGCGGCAATCGTCAATTTTTCGCTTGGGAAATTGCACGCGATGACGTCACAGCCCCGCTTCTTCGCTCGGAGCTAGCACACGGCTAAAGAACTAGGATAAGCTTCATATAACTTCGCCTCAGTTTCGGATCTATAGGCACATAAAAGAAAATTTTATTCGGTGTTTTTTGAATGATATTCGTGCATTTAGGCACAATGCAAT
>JAZBHA010001295.1:9599-24339 GCA_037464855.1 Iselma pallidipennis | reverse complement strand
CTCTCTAATATTTTCGTTCCACCAGTATACCGCTCTCTTGGCAAATGCTTTCTTTTTCGGTAGTGCCCTGGCACAGTTTCTAATGATTAACCTGTCCCATTCTTCAGCTGTCAGGTCAGTATCGCTCAATGATTCTATGTCTTCCCTGAAAAGACCAGCAAACTTTATCATCAATTCTTCGCTGATTTTCCAGCCTCTTCTCTCAATATTTTGATTATTAAATATGTTGTTACCATCTGTCAGTGTAAAAACAATATCTTGATGGTCGCTTAAATTTTCGTTATCAAGAACGTGCCAGTTCAATACTCGTAATAATAGTCTTGGTGTACAAGCTGTAATATCTATCCAGGAGCAACTATCTCCGCGGACAAACGTAGGCTTGTCACCACTATTGGCAACTTCGAGATCCATTTCATCAAGCCATTCGCTTAACATTTGTCCCCTGGTATCTTCCAGTGGTGAGCCCCATCTCTTACTTTTAGGGTTAAAGTCGCCTGCGATCAGTTTATCTATTCCTGAGAGTCGCCTTAACTCCAGACCTAGCTTAGTTAATACTCGCTCAAATTCTTGTACTGAGATGTTTGGGGAGATATCCGACATCGCTCTCTGCCGCGCCATTGAATAACCTGACCTGACCTGACCAAAAGAACGCTTGTGATTGGCTGAGCGTAATGTTTACCGCCTTTGATTCCCATACCTTGGCCGTGTTTGAAACCAAACGACCATGTATTCTCGAATTTTTAGGCAACTTTGCAGTGCTGAATACACATGAGTTTGAACAATTAGCTAATTTTGTAATTAGTAATCTATGTACATTGTTTGTTGAGGGAATATATGAATTAAATTCTCGCCTTAGCCAATGGAAAGAGATTAGAAATGAAGTGACGCATGCGTAACGCTTCGGACACGTTGGACAAAAATGCCGAGACGTCGATTCGTCGAGCCGTGTGCGGACGTAGATAAGAATCAATCCGGGGTATTCTAAAGAACATCTCCGTCTTCGTAATCGTGACAATGACTTCTTTGACAATTCTTTTGAGCAAGTCTTCGCACTCGTCTTCTTCTTCGTCTTCTCCCCACCCATTTACAGTTGACAAACTGAGCCAATAGTAGATAAGCATATAGGATATAGATAGAAATAAGGATAGATATAAGCGCTTAAAGCTTAGAATCTTGTGGGCGGAGCCACCACCGTCCGTAAAGACGTCCATTAGAATTGCCAAGTCGGTACAGACGTCCACCACCAAAAAAGTCATCAAGGGAAGATGACACTGGAGATGACGAAGACGCAAACGGAGACGTTCTTTAGAATTCCTCGGAATGCTTTTAATATTTTCCGAGACGGGTCGTGACGTTCGAGACGGCCATGACGTTCTAGACGTTCGTTTCCGAAGTGGTGTACGGAGGTCCTTACTCGTCAAATCACAGATGATTTAATACTTCGCTGGCTGTTTGGTTGCTGTATCATAGATAACTGTTATAAAAGGTACCCTATAAGGGCCTCCGTACACGGCGCCCGAACCGACTGTCCCGACCCGTCCGCACACGGAGACCTACACATTTCGGAATTCTGTAGGTCTCCATGTGCGCACTTGGATTAGAATCACTGCTTCTAATTTTTTCCGAGACGTGTCGGTCGGTTCGGGCGTGGTGGGCGGAGGTCCTTACACTGTAAAATATTTCATAAAACACGTATTATAAAATTTAAATAATTGTTCATTTTGTCCAACAAGGTATAATTATAAGGGAAAATTACGAAGGCAACTCAAAGACCTTGTTCAGTTTTACAAATTTACTTGCTACTAGTTTCGGTTAAAAACCATCCTCAGGCAAATACTACAAGCCATAAACATAAATATACAATACAATAAATATTATCAGACAACTTACGTCATAATTACTGTGGGAGTCACAATTATCAAAATGGCTGAATTTTTCCAAAGTTTTACATTCGATCAACCGTCCTCCTTGTAAGGGAGACGTTCAAAGTCACTCTTATTTAGATTGATAAAATACACCAGATGCAATCTTTACAATCGATTTTAACATAGATTTGACACAAATTTTTAATTATTACTAACAATTTGATAATACAAAAGCAAACATTCACTTAAAAATTATAGTTTGTTATTTATAGAATCATCCAGAAAAGGACCATGGGAAATGTCGGGCGCAGGAGCTATGCGGGTTTTTAGAAATTGGCATGCGTAGATCAAGATCTGTATTAATCTATATAATATACCGGAGGCATTTGAAGACCGGTGTAAAATTTGTATCCATATGATCATTGAGTAGATTTATGTTTTGTTTAAGATGTTTATATATTTCAAAAGATTCCAGCAAATCCATTTTTAGACCTTTTTTGACGTGATGTAAGATTTTTACATTATTATCATTCACACTATGGTGATTTGCGTTAATTAGGTGTTGTTTAAAGGTTGAGTCCGGACGCTTACGATGTTCGTTAATTCTCTTTTTGATATTGCGACCAGTCTGCCCGCTATATGAGTAATCACAATCGTCGCATTTAATTCTGTATATTCCGCATTTTGAGGATATGTCATTGCTATTTGCCGGGTTTTTAGAGATGAGGTTAAAGATATTATTTGTTGATTTAAAGGCTGGTTTGATGTTATAGGTGTTTAGGCATTTATTAATTTTAGACATGAAAGGATGATATGTAAATTTTTTGTAAACTATGTTATTATCATTATGGGATTTGACGAATAGAGGGTCCTTTTTAATTTTTATTTTATTATAAATCTTGTGTATAGATTTTAAAGGGAAGTTGTTAATTCTTGCCAGTTGTATGATTGTATCAAATTCTGTCTTAAAGTTGTTATCATTCATAGGTATATTAAGTAACCTGTTGAAGAAGAAATGGAACGAAGCAAATTTTTGTGATTGATGGTGGTATGAAGTATACGAGATTAAAGAACTACAAGTGGTAGGTTTGCGGTAAATGCTTAGTTCAAATTCGGTGTTATGTCTATTAATGGTAATATCCAGAAAATTTATTTTGTTGAGCTCTTCCATTTCTAGGATGAACTTCAATTTGTTGTGGAGATTGTTAAGATAATCATTCAATTGTTGTAAGTCATCCACACTGCCTTCCCAGATGATAAAGATATCGTCTACATATCTCGACCAGAATTTAATATTTTTATGAAAAGGATTCTTGTTGGACATTATATAATTGGTCTCTAGATAATTAAGAAAGAAATCAGCTATTAATCCAGATGCTGGCATCCCCATTGGTAGCCCATCGTTAATCCCGTAGAACTTGTCATTAAATTTGCAAAAATTATTCTTTGTTATGGTTAATAATATTTCTTTAACGTCATCGATATTTAGATTTGTGTTGTTATTATGTTGCATGAATTCAATCATTTTGTTCGTGAAATTATTGTTAAACTTGTACGGTTGTTCAATTCTCCTGTTAGAAGATATGTGTATTTTTGGTCCAGTGTTGTTTTCTAAGTAGAGCCCGGAATTTCAAATCCTTTTTCCTGGAGTTTTCGATGTTAGAGGCAATAGCGTCTTCCTTTGCTTTCACAATGATTTCTTCTAGTTCCAGATAGTGTAGAATGGTGCTCAGTTTTCTGTAGATCGTGAGCATGATGTAATTATATTTAACCAATTTGCTATAATGTTAGTAATAATTAAAAATTTGTGTCAAATCTATGTTAAAATCGATTGTAAAGATTGCATCTGGTGTATTTTATCAATCTAAATAAGAGTGACGTTGAACGTCTCCCTTACAAGGAGGACGGTTGATCGAATGTAAAACTTTAGAAAAATTCAGCCATTTTGATAATTGTGACTCCCACAGTAATTATGACGTAAGTTGTCTGATAATATTTATTGTATTGTATATTTATGTTTATGGCTTGTAGTATTTGCCTGAGGATGGGTTTTAACCGAAACTAGTAGCAAGTAAATTTGTAATACTGAACAAAGTCTTTGAGTTGCCTTCGTAATTTTCCCTTACGTATTATAAAAGTTATTTGTCAAAGAACTTTTACCCACCTAATATAGTTTTGTATCTTTCAGCATTTTTATCGCCTTATTGAATTTCATTTTAGCTTCAGGTGATTAATTATATTAATAATTGTATTTTATAAGACGGTTTGTTTATCTATTCCTGAATATTTTTTTATTGGCGTTGCTGTCTTTGCTGCTTCAGTTGTTAAATCTTTAACATTGTACATATAAGCAGGTTTTTTGTACGATTCCTTTATAGTTTTTCCAGTTTATAGCTCTATTATTGAGACAAATTGGTACTTCTGTTTTAAGCGCCTGTGTGCTTATTGTTAGTGTAACGATGATTGGGGAGTGATCAGATGACAAATCCCAGAGTGGTTCTACTCCTACTTCTATTTTGGGGATTCCCTTAATAACGCAGAAATCAAAAAGGTCTCCCTGTCGCTCAGTAGGTTGGGTGCCCAATTGACAGAGCATCAAGATCCCCAATAAAATAGTTCTTGTCGATAAATCGCGTATCGGAAATCAACATTATATCTACCTATATCTTCTAGAGGCAAAACCTGGACAAAAATGTATCACATGGGAAAAAACGAATGAAGATGTAAAAGATAAAAAAGATAAACAAATAGTAATGCTCCCTATTTTTCTACCAATTCTGTTTATTTAAGAAATAAAAAAGATCAGTTGGACTGAAGTTTTTTAGCAACGATATCTATAAAATCGGTTGTTGTTAAATACTGATTGTCTTTAAAATTCGGCCCAAAAACGCATGCTGCTAAATCTTTTGTAACTGAACCAGATTCGACAGTTTCAGTCGTACAGTTTTCAACAGTTTTTGCAAAATTCTTCAACTGTTCATTATTATCTAATTTAGCACGATGTTCTAAACCACGTGTCCATGCAAAAATTGATGAAATAGGATTTGTTGACACTTTACCACTTTTTTGATATTCACGAAAATGTCTAGTAACTGTACCATGTGCTGGTTCAGTCATTACAGTTTTACCATCATGTGATATTAGACTATGTATCATTAGACCCATTGAACCAAAACCTTGACCAACAACATCTGACAATACATCACCATCATAACTTTTCAATGCCCATAGAAACCCACCAGTTGATTTCATTGCTTGTGCTGCCATATCATCAATCAGACGTAATTCAAATTTAAGATTAGCTTCTTCAAATTTCTTCTTATATTCTCTGAGAAATAGTAATAATACACAATAAAAAAAGTATTGAAATGAATTTTTAAAAATTCATACTTCTCGTATACGTCTAAAAAGACCTGATTGAATAATTTATCGTATTGTTTCAATAGTGTACTTTTGGTTGCAAAAAACAATGGATATTGCCGTTCTAAAGCTAAACGAAAACAGGAAATAGCAAAAGCTCGTATACTGTCTTCTGTATTAAATGTCATCATAGCGACACCATTGCCTTTATATTCAAAAACTTGAATATTTTCCTCTTTGCCATCACTCGATTTTATATTAATCGATATTTTACATGGTTTATTTATTAATAAATCTTTACCACCATATTGATCACCAAATGTATGTCGTCCCATTATAATTGGTTCTGTCCAACCAGGGACATATTTATTTATATTTTTACAGATAATTGATTCACGAAATTGTGTACCATTTAGGGCGTTTCGTATCATTCCATTGGGACTGGGCCACATTTGAGTTAAATTGAACTCTACAATAAGAGACAAAGAAGAGGCTTTTTTTAATTTGTATGACAGAAAAACTACCTTTTACTCGTTCTTCGTCTGGTGTAATTGTTGAACACTTAATGCCAACATTATGTTTTAAAATTGCTGCAGCTGCATCTTTAGATACTTGATTTTCGGTTTTGTTCCTAAAATTAATATATAAATTCACTTTGTATGTATGTATGTGCTTTAAAACCGTAATATACAAGTTTACGTAAGTGAGTGTAGCTTGTATAATAGCAATATTGAAACTCCGTCAGCTTTGCATAGAATACGACGGAATTGTAAAATGGTGAAATATATTAAAAACAAAAATAAGCGTCACTAAATTTTGACACACCTAAAAACCCGACGTCAGGCAAGTCAGGCATAACGAAGAACAGGCCTTGGACCAGACCTTCTGTCTAATTTAGCTATGCATGCTCCGGCTTTCCGTAAGGTAAATCTTTCGGCTCGCCCGAGCATGTATGATCACTTAATGCACTGCTCCATGACTGTTTGAATAGGCTTTTATAACTTTCAGTATGAAATGAAAGACGGTGGTGGTGGTAATGGCTGGGCAAAAGTGAGTACAAGCAAAAGAAATGTCCCAATTAAGCGGAATCCAACTGTACTACGTTGTATATTAACTAGCCCCAATAGGAAACAAATTCATGTTCAGAATGTTTTTTACGTTCTCTTAAAGCGGATTGAAAAAAACGAAACGCATAAGAGATAATGGAATCGCCCATGTAGTCATTTACACTGCCTCAATTCGAATCAATCTAATTTCATCAGCCTGATTCATGAATCAATAGTAAAATAACACATTGAAAAACTCATACTTTTAGTAAAAAACTACATCATATTATATGACGCTAGTGATAAGAAGAAAAAGCTGATTGATTCATACTTATTGATTCAACTGATGTGGAAGGTCTGGTGGCATGAGTCTTTGTCTCTCAGATTCTGAATATTTCTGAATAATTCAAGATGCGCTTGTTCTGAAAGGCGCCTTAGGCAGCTTACTATCAGGTCGAAACAAAATCACCATCGAACAAGACATTCGGTTTAACGAGCACGGAAAACTTCGATGAGGAGATTTACATTGTCTTTAAATTGGAGCTTTCTGACATACCAAAACTTTTATTTCGACAAATATTCGTCTTCGTGAATTCCTTGTTTTTTTCTGATCATGATATTCCGCAGTGTGAAACATTTGTTCGAGGCAGTTGTCTCAAACAATTTATTCCGGACAAATTATTTCGACCTATCAGTAAGCGACCTAATGAAACCATAACTTCTCGAAGTTTTGCTTCTATCTGTGCATGAAAGAGAGAATTTTAGTTAGTTTCTGATCTACGGTAATTGTAAGCAGTGAACGAAATGGCTTCAGTGATGCTAACAGTTTGGCTTCAGTTTATAATGTTACTTTTCAATTGGTTACCCTGCATACATATAATACGTCGGATACACTGACATGAGCATGCGGCGAATGAACAGTATTTTGATAAAATTATTAGTGCAAATTGTGTAACAAATCTTTGGGATGGATGCATCAATCTATCAAAAAAGGTAGCAAGAAATTTGAATTTCCAGTGGCGTCCCATGTTACAATGGTTTGTAATAGTGGGTCTTTTGTATACAGCTATGGCGTTCTTACTCCGAACATATGTGAGAGTGATAGTCTTACACCTCCTCATAAGTGGAAGCAAAATACTATTATATTATACAGAGTAGCCGACGTGTAGTAAACACAAGTTGAATGGAGGGTTGTACACAGTGGAAATAAGAATGGGCTTCAGGTAGTTTTTCTGGAAATTGTAGGGTATCTCTGTTGTGCTTTAAGATCTCGACGATCTCGACTGTGCGAACATAGGCCACTCTTCACAAATGCGACAGAGCCAACATTAATCGCAACAGTTGCCCTTAATATCAAATCTTAATTTTATTTGAATAAAATTAAACTGTATTTTCATAAGTAATAGAAACAACTAAAACAAAATTTGAATAGATTTTCAGAAAAGTGAGTTAGTATAATAACTAACTATCAATTTATTCCTTTTTTTGAATTGATAGTGGCTAATTGTCGATAGATAATTTTTCGATGTATTTGTGCCTTTGTCCATAACATAAAAGTCGAACAATATCAAGGATCGCAACAAAGAATAAAAGTTGTGTGTAATAAATAATTTAATTTTTCGTAAATTACAATGCCAAAAAATTTAACTGTGATTTAAGTAACCACAGGTAGATCATATCGCTTTGTAACATTATGAAAAATAGACAGGCAGTATAATAAACTATTATAACTATCTCTGTCCCAACATTTTTTTTATTATTTGACTACTATGTTCGGGGTCCGAGCCCCAAAGCTGTATAAAGTAGTGCACCTAATGTACTGCCACTGTCACAGACTCACGAATCCAATCGAATCGTTCACCAAAAAATATCGATCATATTTAAAAATCTGACAGAAAAAGTTTTTCTTACAGAATTCGCACTATTACCTATACATATCTATTTTCAATTTCTTTACCTATTAACTAAACTACAATCAAAATAATCTCTTTTCAAATCCACAAATGGTAGAATTAATTTCGTTTTAATTTCATCAAAAA
Organism: Iselma pallidipennis; assembly: GCA_037464855.1. Lineage (NCBI taxonomy): Eukaryota > Metazoa > Arthropoda > Insecta > Coleoptera > Meloidae > Iselma > Iselma pallidipennis. The sequence continues at coordinate 16,029 of JAZBHA010001295.1, read as the reverse complement.
TCAGTTTTGTCATCTCATCACCATCGATTTCAACAATAGGTTTACCAACAATAATTTTTGCTTTAGTCGCATCTACAGGTAGGTTTAAAAGAAAAAAACAGTAATCGTAAAAACGAAATTAAATCCAATGATTACTTACAGTTTTTAACAACTGGTTGGGAAACGCCAGTTATTGCAGAATTAATTCTGACCACTTTCAACAACATGTTTCGTGATGATAAAATATGAAAATAAACAACAAATTGGTGTAATTGAGTGATACATTTATCATCACGTGATCTTTAATAAAGTTCTTAGAAACGGTTGTAATTTTGCCAACTGTTTATCTTATGATAAATGTAACAAGTTAACTATCGCTGATCTAGATAAATGACTTAACAAACTCAGCAAAATCCTTTGTACGTATGTATATTTGTCAACAATCCTTCAAATATTTACGAATTACATAAAAATAACCTTGAACTCTATACTTGAGTCAGTTAATTTAAGTCAATTCAAAATTTACTAAATGTTGATTTACATACTAACAATCAATCATTTTTGTTAGTTTATGACATCTGCATTAAGGTCATTAAGTAGAGCAAGCATAATGACGAACTTTTTTGACCTTTTTCATTTATTATGATTAGAATGCCTTATTTATGGGAATGAAAAGCCAGTAAATATTTATAATAACTATTTATTGTCTTTAATTCTCTATTTTATAACTAGAAAATGTCTTCTTGTGGTTTGAATTTTTTATAAAGTTCTTTGAATTCATCCCAAAATACTAAACATAAGACTGTATGTGGACCTAGTCGGAAATAACTAGCTCCTAGACCTTTATAAAAACCTAAAAAGCCTTCAGCTCTCCAAATTTTATAAACACAATCTAAATAACCATTATACAAAAGACCTTTACCATGAGCATCGACACCTGAAAATTGCTCATTATCAGTAAATTATTCGTTATATCAAGAAGTGAAGCACTAAATTATACCTTGATTATACAGTCTAGTTGATACAAGATCAAAAGGTGTCATCATTACACTAATTGCAACACCACCAACCATACTAGCCGTAAAACTAGCCAATAATGGTGAGTTTTGAAGGATACCATAGTTTTTCATGAATTCTTTACAATAAGAAAATGATGTCAATTGAGACGTTGAACCCACGAAAGCCCGAGGAATTGCAGAAGAGCCACCACGAAACAATCCTTTAATCTGAAACGTTGTTCTAACGAAATTTTTGGGGTTTCGAAAAATCGAAAACTTACTCCTTGTTCTTTGAAGATTTCCCAAAGACCGGACCAAGTACCTTTGTATTGGTATTGGTGTCCAAAAGCAATTTCTTTAGATGCTTGTGACTGTAGATGCGTTTTAATTAAATAAAATGGACTAGCAACAAAAGCACCAGTAGCACCAGCAAAGCCACCAACTAGTACACTTTTATAGAAGATTAAATTTCCATTTTCATCTTTCATATAACCTTTATCGTCCAAAATTTGATATAATCCTTGATTTAAAGAAAATAAATCATTTTTCAGTTATTTTCTGACAATAAAATGAATTTTTACCAAATCTATATCCATTCAGTACTAATTGAAACCATAAACCTGGTACTAGACCAGCTTGTAAAGCCAAAATACCATCATGTCTAGCTATCACATAACCAGCATGGAAGACATTTTTATAATGGACAGCATGTTGACCACGAGCTCGTAATTCACCTTGCAGTTGCATACGAGTTTTCATTACCTCTAAAGGATTTGTGAAAAATCCAGCACAAACAGCAGCAGCGCCACCTATTGCAAAGTCCATAATCGCCTGAAAACCAACAGGATTAACATATAAATTTAAATTTACCAAAATTCATACTCACTTTGTTAAAAAAAATATTATTATAAATTAATAATGATAGGTGATAATGAACGTAATTATAGATGTTCAGATAAAATTCTGTTGTAGTTTCGGAACATATTGCGCTAACATTTCTTTTACATTATAAATAAATGATGTCTTTCCCCTTCCAAAAGTTTCATTAAAGCGATTAAAATCAACTATAGTACAATATTACATCAAACTGAGGAATTATCTTATCAGGAGTGACAGACTGTATACTCTTCGCTCGAAGTACGAAATTTTTCGAAGAATTAACAGAATATGTATAGATAAAGATAATTACATTCACATTATAATCAGTGGTGTTTCCTTAAAAAACATAACAGAAATTTTGGAAAAGAATAATACTCCTGAATTTTTGTAAAAGAAAATTAAAACAAAACTTGAAAATGTGATTATCGTTTTAATTCCCCAACTTTTTGTTGGAGTTGTTTGATAACTTTTGAAAAAAAAACGAGTCGACTATGATTCTACGATGAGATTTACATAAATAAACAATAGAACAAGGAACTTGGCAAGCCCTGAAAACCATTTTTGAAAACCAAGGAGTAAGTATTATTTAATTTATTTAAGACAAACAAATTACAATCCCCATCTAACGGCCTGCGCCCACCACGTCTGAAACGACAGTCTCGGAAAAAATCAAAAGCATTGAGTCTTATGTACGCCCGCCTGCGTCTGCCCATTGGGACGTTTCCGTTCCGACATGGTGGCCACATGCCGTAATGCGACCATTTGTACCTACTTTGGAAAAACAGTAAATGTAATATTGAAATCAAACATATATCTGGTGACTCACTGCAACATACCTCCTTTATTTTCGCATTCTCAGTTGCAATAGTCTTATTCAAGAATGGAAACATAAGTACTTCAAGCCCTAATCCGCCTTTTTGTGAGAAAACTTGATTTTTTAAAATGTATTATACTGTGTGACCTACCAAGGCAAATTAAGTGTCTTCTAAATCTTATTTTTTTTGAAAAAATTCTTTGCTGCCTAAAAATAGAATCATAGATCTAAAAAAACATTAAACTATGATGAAATGAAAATATAGTATAGGGAGACAAGACTTTCAGCACTAGAGGGTTGAATTTCGTAGAACAGCCGATAGATAAAGAAGTGAAAGTTGGTTATCAAGTCATATAAATCGATAAATTTTTCCATTCTTTTATTTGAAGTATTACGTTTTTAAGTAAATCATAGGCAACTTATATTACTCCTATCTCAAAGCAAATGTTTGTCAAAAGAGTGACGTCTAGAAAGAGATTATAAACTCATGATAATTGATTTATTATAAAACTCGTCATATTATATTCTTAGTGTAATAGGAAATGTGTCAGTTGTTAGTTTCAATATAATCAAAAAGGAAAAACAAACCGGACAGGTAAGTTGATTTTAATTTTAATATTTCCTAAAAAATCAATTTACCTCAGCCACAACTGTCCTCTTCTAGTGCATCAGTGTAATAATCTCGTCTCAACTCCTCTTCATTGCGCAACATACTAGCGGGAATTTTCAAACCTTTTCCTCTGTCGAAATGGATTTTTTGATAGCCGGATCGGCGGCAATGACCGCTTGTTTTTTCACCAATCCATTAGAAGTTATTAAAACACGTATGCAACTTCAGGGCGAATTACATGCTAAAGGACATCATGTTGTACATTATCGTAATGTAATTCATGCTTCCTATCAAATTGCTAGAAATGATGGATTCTTAGCATTACAAAAAGGTTTAGTTCCAGCACTTTGGGTACAATTAATCATGAATGGAATGCGTCTAGGTTATTGAATTAAATACAGTTTTCTATTTAACTTATAGTAGAACAAAACGATAAAATTTAGCAAAAATTCCAGGCACCTTTCAATTTGCTGAAAATCAAGGGTATGTTCGTAATAGAGACAATCAGTTAATTTTCTTCAATAGTGTGATCATTGGTGGTATTGGCGGTGTCATTGGACAGTTTTTAGCTAGTCCCTTTTTTTTAGTCAAAACACATTTACAATCACAGGCTGCTAAAGCTATAGCTGTAGGTTATCAACATAATGTTAAAGGATCTTGGCATTCTTTAATAGAAATCTATCGAAGACATGGTGTAAGTTCTAGGCTTTTCATAAAAAAGAATAAAATTGATTTTATAATTATTGTTTTATTTTACACCTTTTTATTGTTATTACTAATTGTTTTTTGGCTTTTAAGTATTCAAGAGGTGAAAAATTTACAGGTTAACGGCCTATTTCGTGGAGCTGTAGCTTCAGTACCTCGAGCTTTCGTCGGCTCAACATCACAACTAACATCATTTAAATATGCTAAAGAATATTTGAATCGATTTGATTATTTTGAAAATAAACCACTGTTAACATCGTTTTGTAGCAGTATGGTTGGTGGTGTGGCAATTAGTGTAATGATGACACCATTTGATTTAATTTTAACGAGATTATATAATCAACGTATGTGATTATTATTATTATTATTATTATTATCATTATTGTTATGATTATTTTCATTGAATTATTTTATAATTTTCAATGTAGCTGTCAATGCGGAAGGACAAGGTCTTCTGTACAAGAACTATATGGATTGTGTTATGAAGATTTTCAGAACTGAAGGAATTGCAGCTTTTTATAAAGGTGTCGGACCGATGTATCTACGTTTAGGACCTCATAGTGTTCTTTGTTTAATGTTTTGGGATGAATTCAATGATATTTATCAAAAGTACAAACATAGGATGTGATTTTTGTAGAGATTTAATTGGAAAAAGATATTTCTCAACCATAATGATATTGATTTATTCGTCTCAAACTTCTTTCATCTTCCGGACATCCTAACCAGACTTGTGGTGCTGGTAGTGGTGACTGTTCCGTCACTATTACCCAATCATTATCAAAACTCCAGTATAATTCCTCTTTAAAAAAGTAAGTAACACCTAAAATTTCGTCATTATTATTGAATAAATTTTTAGTTTGTGCAAGAATAAATACCATCTTTCCAAGTAGTTGCTGCATCCAAATTTACAGGTACACCTCTCCATTTTTCCATATGTCTAGGATAACCATCATCCATTAATTTACTAGTTTCATTATAACGCCAAAAACGATCTTTATGATAAAAATATGTTTTATCGTTTTTTGCCCATATTTGTACAGCATCTATACGATCTAAATATGATGGTAAACCGTAGTCTGTTAATGGTCGTGGACTATTTTCAATGAATTCATTACCATCATATACCCAAAATTTTTGACCAGTAAATAAGATAATTGCTCCATCTGGTCGTTCATAGGCAGCATCTATTGATTTGATATTGTGCGGTAATTTTGGGAACATTTGTTGTAATAAAATTGGATATCCTGGTTCTATTATAGATTTCTCTTTTAGTCGCCAAATATATTGTTCTTTAAAGAAAAATAATTCTTGACGTAGTGTTGCAACTGCGTCAAAATTGCCATCACAGATATTTGGTAATGACGGTGAATTGTTTGCGGGTATTGAGTGTTTTTTTTCATGATTTTTGTGATCATCAACTGTTTCATCATCTCCTTCATACATAATTGTTTGATTCCAGTTTTTATCGGTTGTTGGAGCAATTTCTGTCCGTATTGTTGGTAGGATTGCTGTTGTTGTTGTTGTTGTGGTAATACTTGGAGAATTATCATCATTATCAGTGATGTATGCGTCATTTCCTCCAATATTCCTTCGAACTATAGAATTATAACAGTTTCAAAAATTCCTTATAAATCTAATGGCTGGGACACACTTGAATGAGTATGCGGCGAATGGATGTAAGCACACATGCACATACTACATGCATATTTAGTGTGAACATAAATTAGACAAAACTTCGTCTGATTTAGATTTTAGATCGACAACAACTAGATTTCATTAGTTACCATTTTGTTTCACACTATCTGCATTTACAAGCGCTTACGAGAGGCTAGACATGCAGCAAGAAGCTACGATTGCATCGTACACATTTGAATATGCGTAAGCGATCACATCCTTTCTCGGTATACTGATTCAAGTACGTCCCATGCGTGGAGGAAACTCACTATATAACTCATACATCCCAAGAATATCATCATAATCCAACTGAATTTGACCGTTTTGATCATAACCTCGATAATAGGGAAACATAACGGAATTTGGACTCAATGAATGTGCCAAACCTAAAGAATGTCCTAATTCATGTAAAGCCACAGTTAGAAAATCTGTTCCATGTTCATAATTATCACTATTATGATTCTGATAACGGCGATCTGTCCATTCTTCATCTTCATCAAAATGTATATCACCACCAAAACTTGAATATTCATATGGAAAATATGCATGTGCTAGAACACCACCTGGACCATCAAATGGGAAATGATCACCATGATAACCACGTCCAAACGCAACAATTATATCAGCATCTGGATTATAAGATCTATGAAATTTCAAATGACCATATTTGGCCCATGTATCTAAAGCTAATTGAATATTTTTTGCTACAGAGGCTTCACCCAGTTGTGGTGACCAATTCGCTATACTACCAAAAAGAATTAGACTTATACT
>JAZBHA010001294.1:4811-24354 GCA_037464855.1 Iselma pallidipennis | reverse complement strand
GAAATATTTGATATATATATATATATATATATATATATTCTGCTAGGAATTACTAGTTGATTTTTTTCACCATCATTTACGATCGTTGATGGTAATTTTCCCTGCTACACAGCTCTACATAATTTTCGAATGCTATCTTGAGTTAGCCCATATCTAATTTTTGCATCAAATTTCTTCTAAAGTGTTGTCTTAGACCGTCCCAAGAATGGTCGGGAAAATAACATTGCTCTTTCAGATTTTTCCATATGATTTCACTTTTCAAATTGTGCTGATCCTGATTTTTAATTACAAATTCTAAGATAGTTCTTTCTTCAATTTTCATATAACGCTTAGCTCGATAATAGCCAGCCGATCCAAATATATGATTGATATCTGCAAATATATAAAGAATTTAATTTTATTCTTTGGTGTTTTTTATTTTTTTGTTGCCAAACTGATTAATTAATCTCACTGGTATCTTCACTAACATTTGATTAGATATATGTAGTATGTGCCTGTTGATTGTTAAATTAAATTTCTAATAAAGTTGGAGGTATCCCAAACATTGGATTTTTAATATATTTAATTAATTAAACTGTCAAGTACATTAATTATGACTGATAAAGCGGAAATCAATGTTAAAGAGTATCCGGAAAATATAGCGGCTTCGACCAGGGATCGAACCTGGGACCTCTCAATTTCGCGTTGAGTATTCTACCAACTAAACTACCGAAGCCATGCCATATCTCCCCCCCCATATCTCAGTCATAATTAATGTACTTGACAGTTTAATTAATTAAATAAATTTCTAATATTTGATTTATCTGTTTAGAAATCTCTAAAAATAATTGGAGAATAATAATAATTAAATAATAATAATAATAATATGACAAATATAAATGAAAATGTCTCTAATATGAATATTACTGCACTTGAAAAGATGCTAAAATTTTGAATGGCTTTTCAATAATTTTTATTGAATATTTTTTTATTGATTAATGATTGAACAATCTCGGGTACTGGAAATAATTTAATTTTTTCTAATTGCTAATATGAATTCAAAATTCAAGCTTCTAATGTAAAAATTTTAATTTTGTAAGAATTATTTTCAGTGCACATTTTGTTAATTGTTTACTTTATTCAATTTTTTTTTTGTTTGAGGTATAATTAATCTATGTTTTCTCTGGCTTAAGTATCATTAATCTATCATTGTACTGTATTATATTACACTAGCAATAACATAGGTATGTTTAAAGTCGGACATATACAAAATTTTAATTTAATGTGTAAGTTTTGTAATGTATTTTTTTTACCTGCAATTTAATCAATAAACTTTGTTAAATTTGAAATACTTAAGTGTTATTATTTATTATAAAAAATTACATGGTGTTGCTAATAGACATCAATTGTAATGGATTATATATTCAATGCAACTGCTGTTTATTTACCAAATTACAATTACAATTTTACTGGAAGCAAAGGTAGGACGTACGCCCACGTTCGAATTTCGCGCCAATTCATTCTAGTTGTACCGCCCAACCGGCGCCGCGCCACAGTCGCCATAGTCCAATCGACCATGTTTGTTTCCCTATCTCAACATGGAATTATCCATTCTTCTACGTATCTTTTCTCTGGAATAACTATCCGTCAGTAACGCAAACATAAACATAAAAATGATCCTTTAACATCTTAAATGCCGTATCCTTTCCTCTATTTTGACGTTTATTAATTAATTAACGTCATTAGAGCGGTTTTAAAAATTTCTGTAATGTAATTTGGGCTTGTTGCTAGTAAATGTCAGAATGATTTTGAGGTTATAAATTAAATATTGGACGTGATATGATAAAATTTGGATTTATGGCACGAAATGTGAAAATTACCCTTACAATTAAGTCAAGTCAGGTCAAGTCCGATGCACCAATCAATACAATTACAATTTATCGTTGAGATATCGATTTGATAATATAGTAAAATTAAATCGGTTATGAATGAGTTCAAAAGTGATGAGGGCTACAATTAACCAGGTTTAAGGCTAGGCCACTAGGAATCAGTGGCGTACAACTTAGGTGTATGAATCATCCAATAAAATACCATAACAAGTAGTAAATGGAACAAATTACGGGTAAAAATCTAATATATGGTGATTATTTACAATCGATAGTAGAATTGATCACTTTTGTGATATTTTCGATGTAATTTATAGATGTGTTATAATCGAAACGCTACTGGTAATGAAACGTCAACTTTCAACCAATCAAAACCTGTTGTTAAATTGTTAATTTTTGAGGTTATGTTGAAACGTCAAGTTTGTAAACAAATTGTAATTTAAACAATAATTATTACAATAAAAAAAATATGGAATTGTGTAGATTGTGCTATTTGGAGCCATTTCCGAATTTATCAAAAAATCTATTTTTCAACCAACAGGACGATGTAAAAATCGTCGATATTATTGCAAAATTAACAGGAATCGAAGTAATTGTTCATTTACTTGATTTAATTATTAATTATAATAATGTTTTTGATTTCTTTCAATTTATAGATACTTGAAACTGATCCATTTCCTAAAGTAATTTGTACAAATTGTTACGAAAAATTAATTAGTTTTTATAATTTCCGGGAATCCGTTATGCAAGTCAATTCGAGATTTCATCAAAACTTCTATGGTGTTAAGATAATGGAGATAAAAATTGAAGAAAACCGAGGGATTGGTATTCATTAATGATAATCATAAAATAATGATAACAGTACTGATAATGATAATGTTGTAGAAAATGTTGAATTACAAATGACCGAGAGTAGAAATCTTGATAGTCAGACATTCATTAAAATCAATGATAATCTAGAGTTTTCTAATGATGATGATGATGATGATGAGAAAAATTCGATTGATAACGATCAAATAGAAACAGAAGATCCCCTTGAAATTGGTACAAATATGGATGTTTCAGGTAAAAACGAGAAAGTAATTGACGGAGATGTGGCCGAAACCGTGAATAATAAAAAGAAATCACGTAAATCTAATGGGAAAAAATCATACCAATGTAGTGAGTGTGATAAAACATTTCTACGTAAAGAAAAATTAGAAAATCATCTAAAATTCCATAACGGTGAAGATTTATATAAATGTGATATTTGTAATCGAAGTTTTTCACGTAAAACCAATTTAAATATGCATTTAAAAGTGCATACAAACGAACGATCATTTATATGTGAATATTGCGGTAAAACATTCCGTAATAATGCACAATTACGTGAACATTCCGTTAAACATACCGGTGCGAAACCATTCGTATGTAAATTGTGTAATACAAGTTTTCCATATCGGAAAAGTTTAAATGTCCATTTACGTGCACATCGTGGTGAAAAACCATTTAAATGTAATCTGTGTGATAAATGTTTCCCAGCACCATATCTATTAAAAAATCATTCAGTAGCACATACTGGTGATAAACAATATCAATGTCATCTGTGTGATAAGAAGTATCTGTATATGACTGGTTTAAGGGCACATTTGAAGAAACATACTGGGAATAAACCGTTTATTTGTGATTATTGTGATAAAGCTTTTCTGTTAAAACAATCATTACAAGTACATTTGAAGATACATACTGGAGAAAAACCGTATATTTGTGAGATTTGTAATCAGGCATTTACATTTCGTATAAGTTTAGTTCGACATGTAAAAGAACATACTGGCAAGGAATCGTTTATTTGTGATGTTTGTGGGAAAAGTTTTAAATTAAAATCAACATTAAATCGACATTTAAAAATTCATACTGATTCGGAACAAGTTGAACATAAAACTAGTAATTGAGATTTAAAATCGCAAAATTAGATTCACAGGTACTTTATAGGACACGGTTTATATTAGCTATATTTTTTTAGAATTTATGACAATTCTTTCAAAATATGAATCCACAAAGTTACTTAAATACATAATCGTTATTCAAAAAAGTTGTCTTTAATTCTTATTATTACGAAAAATTTATCAAAAATGAATGCTTTTATCGACTAAAAGCGTTACATATTCAGGAGGTAGGTAACTGAGAGCGTATTTTGCTCCTTTTGCTCTGTCGGTGATAGTGGAGTAAAATGAGCAATAGGAGCCACACCGACAGCGCTTGCGTAACTGTATAGGCGGGAATACAAACGCAACGACTATAATAGCTGTTTGTAGCTTGTAAGAAAAAAATCTATAATTAGATACATCTAAGCCTGCCTCTTTCAGAATCGGTGGCGTACATCTCAGTCAACGAATAAACGAAAACAATACAATTAAAGGTATCCATAGTTATCGATATAAATCTAGCAAACTGTAGCCACTGTAGCTATTTACATTCTGTGGCAGAATAGCATTTTATAAAATTTCTGAATGATACAGATAGTGTATTATCATAGGCACGCCACTGATTTACCAAATGACAATTTTCAACTAATCACAATTTGTTCATAATTTTTATAGTTTATGTTAATATATTTAAATAATAACTTTAAAAAATGGAATTGTTTAGATTCCATTGTAATGTAATTTAAAATTCGTTTATTTGGAAGTGGCAGAGCTACATTTAACTATACATTTGATTCCCACTTCATAAATCAGTGGCGTACAACTGACTTATTAAACGGGAAAAAAGAAATTACTATTAGAATTTAAAAATCAGTATAAAGACTAGATAGAAAAAATACTAATAGCAAATGGCTAATTGTAAGATGTAAAATTTATTCTAATTTCATTTTGTATTTTGCAAGATTCTCGATATAAAATAAAAAGGTTGCATCATTGAAACGCCACTGGTAACGAATTGTCAATTTTCAACCAATCAAAATTTTGTTAATAATTTGTGAGGTTATGTTTTAACACCGTTTTGTTTATTGTCTAAATTATTGAAATAAAAGCATTTTAATAACAATTATAATAAAAATAATTAAGAAAAAATGGAATTGTGTCGATTGTGTTATTTAGAAACATCTCCAGATTTATCAAAAAACATATTTTCAACCCAACAGGACGATCTGAATGTTCTGGATATTATTGAAAAATTAACAGGAATTAAAGTAATTATTATCATTATTTCATGATAATATTGGTAATTATGTCAATTTCTTATGTTATAGTTGTATGAAAACGACCCATTTCCAAAGATAATCTGTGGAAATTGTTATCAAACATTGTTCAGTTTTTATAATTTCCGGCAATCAGTTTTAGAAGTAAATTTGAAATTTCACCAAAATTTCATTGATGCTCTGAAACAGGAAATAAAAATTGAAGAAGATCCGTTAATTTGTAAGATCCCGATTTAACAGTAATTGATAATAATAACAATAATAATAATAATAAAATTAATATTTTAGACGACTTTGAAACACCATTAAATGAAGATAATGATTTTGCACAAAATCCAGTAAAAATTGAACAATCCTTGACAATCGGTAAGGAACAAGATTTTTATTAATAAAGAATAACTAAGAGAATTAATAATATTTTAGATGAAAACGAAAAAGATAATAATGAACAGTTGGTTATAAATAAAACTATAAGTAGTGAATCCAGTAATAACAAAGAAATAAATAAAGAAAATGATAAAAGACCATTCGTATGTAATATTTGCAATAAAAGTTATCTATACAGCCGTAGTTTCAACAGACACCTACTTAGCCATAGTGGTAGAAAATCGTACAAATGTAATATTTGTAAAGACAGTCTTGCAGAAAATCATCATGATAAGAAACCTATTAATGATAAGAGTAGTAATGATAATAACAATGGAAGTATCCATCAAGTTGAAAATAGTCCAGAAATTGGTAAGAATCTAATGTTTGTAGTAACAGATGTAATTTTAATAATTATAATGATATTTTAGAAAATATTGAGACAATTGCAGTTAATGAAAATGTAGAGTTTCCCCATAATTATAATAATGATGCTGATCAACATTATATTGGTGAAAATCACATAGAAACAGAGGATCCTCTTAAAATTGGCAAAAATAAAATAAAACGTTTTGTTTGTGAAAATATTTTAGAATATATAGACGATAATATCACAGAATCGTCTATGAGTAGTTTAGAAAAACTACCAAGTATCGAATCACTGCCTGAAATAGTTGAGGTAAATATAGAACAGTCGCTTTAATAATAATGATAACAATAATTAAGCTACATGGAACCCTAAGTAATTACTCTCTTGTTCTTGATTAAAAAAAAAAAAAACATTTTTCAAGATTACATTTGTATTTCTAAGACAACTGTTTGTATTTACAGGTTGTAGAAAAGAAAGGCAAGAAAATCCAATGTAAATATTGTGAACAAGATATAGACAATAAAAATTTCACACGACATTTACAAAGGAATCATACAACTGAAAAAGATGTTGAAAATATCTTCAAATATCCAAAAAATAGTCTAGAGAGAAAACATGCACTGACTGTACTAAGAAATGAGACGAATTTTGATCTTTATATTAAAGGAACAATACGACCAAATCGACAAATTCGTAAATCATTAAATCGATCAAATGAAAATATTAAATATCATCCTTGTACATATTGTAAAGGATTATTTATGAGAAGATATATGAAACGTCATGTAAAAAATTGTCCGGCTTTTAAGACACGTGTTAATAGGTTTGTTCCAACTAGTAGTACAAAACGATCGGGGAAGTCCGGAACAGTCAAACGTGTGCGTAGAAGCGTAGCAATCGATGAAGATCCATTGATTTGAACTGATTGTGAAATACCAGTTATCTATTCCAACCGCTGATTTAAAAAATCACAGAATAAATTTTGATTTTGTTTAAAGAAAACGAAAATTATGCTGGCGGTAAGTTATTGTAGCAAAATATCTGAAATTGTCTGTTAAAACTTAACATTTTCAAGGTGGTGAAGTTATTTTCCATTATGAGTATAAGCAAAAGGACGAGACTGTCCCTTCAAGAAGAAACTCTACAAAACCTTATTTGAAAGAAAATATGTTTCGTTTTCCTACTCACAATCAGAACTACATGCTATTATGTGTTATTTTCACAGATTTAAACGTAGATGATAGTAATGAATGAGATAAAGAATAAAAGAAGTAAAAGAGCCATACAGAGAAAAGGTACAGCAAATTATAGTGTGGTGGATAAATACACGATGCTTTTAATTTCAGGTTGGTCTGCAGAACTGTTGGTTTATTCCAAGATTACGTTAAGTATTTTGTTAAATCAGAAATGTACACTTCGGGCCAATTAGTTCCAAAAAACAACAAAATTAAAAATAAAAGCTTAATGGTTCTCAAGCAAACAAAAGTTTTTGTCTCATTTGACTTGACCTTCTTTTTGCCAGGAGGGGAAACCTTCATAGGCACCTGGTGGCCCAAAGATGGGACAGACCTACCAATTAAAAATCCTCTCTGATTTATTGCCCACCATTGACTCCGGATCCGCTTGCGGATTACTTCAGAAGCCAACGGGGGCCGAATTGTCCGTCTTGGGGGTGGGGGGCATAAGAATATTAGAAAGGCTTAGGTGAGGCATATCGCAAAAAAGGTTGGGAAACACTGCTCTAGACGTTAGAAATATCAAAATCTGTATCAATTAAAATGGTTCAAAACCAGAATCGTTTGGTGGAAAAGTTGACGCAATTTTCCACCATTTAAGTAGGAGTGAACATGGCCCATTTTCGATCATTAATATTTTATTATAATATTAATATATTTAAGCAAAATAACTTAAAAAAATGGAATTGTTTAGATTGTATTATAAAATAATTCGAAATTTACTTATTTCAAAGTATAAGAGCTACATTTAACCACATTTGACCTCGCCTCCAGAAATCAGTGGCGTACAGCCGACCCGGATAAATAGACATGGAGAAAAAACAAATTGGAATTTAAAAATATGCATAAAGTATCAAACACAAATCTATAATAGTAGTGGTTAGAATTTACAATTTACATATTATAAAAATTTATATATTTTTCATGATTCTCGATATAAAATCAAAAGGTGTCATCGTTGAAACGCCACTGGAAGCGAATTGTCAACTTTGAACCAATCAAAATTTTGTTAATAATTTGTGAGGTTATGTTGTAACGCCGTTTTGTTTATTTCCTAAATTGTTGAAATAAAACCATTTTAATAACAATTCTAATAAAAATAATTAAGAAAAAATGGAATTCTGTCGATTGTGTTATTTAGAAACATCTCCAGATTTATCAAAAAACATATTTTTAACTCAACAGGACGATATAAAAGTCTGGGATATTATTGCGAAATTAACAGGAATAGAAGTAATATATTGATTATTTTTTATTATTTATTAATAATATTAGTAATTTTGTTATTTCGTTATGTTACAGTTGTCTGAAAACGACCCATTTCCAAAGATAATCTGTAGAAAATGTTATCAAACATTGGTTAGTTTTTACAATTTCCGGCAATCAATTTTACAAGTAAATTTGAAATTCCATCAAAATATCAATGATATTCAGAAAGTAGAGATAAAAATTGAACAAAATCCTGAAATTCGTAAGAATCCAATGATAATAATAACAATAATAATGAAATTACTAGTTTTAGATGATGTTGATAACGATAATGATTTTACAGTAAATCCAGTAAAAATTGAGCAATTCTTAACAGCTAGTAAGAATCAATATTATTATTAAATAAAGAACAAGTAGGAGAATAATTGATATTTTAGAGGAAAACGAAACATTGGTTATAAATAAAACTAGAAGCACAGAATCCAGTAATACTACAGAAAATGATAAGAAATCATTTGTTTGTAATATTTGCAATAAAAGTTATGTACACAAACGTAGTTTAACCAGACATCTACGTGATCACAATATTAAAAAACTGTATAAATGCAGTATTTGTGACGAAAGTTTTGCAGAAAATCAATTATTACAGATTCATTTAAAGAGTCATTCTAATAGGAAACCTATTAGTGATAATAGTAGTAATGATAATAACAGTGGAAGTAACAATCAAATTAAAAATGATCCAGAAATTGGTAAGAATCTAATGTTTCAGTAACAGCAGTAATTTCAATAATAATAATAATAATGATATTTTAGAAAATATTGAAACACAAATGATCGAAAATAAGAGTGTTGATAGTCAGACATTTATTGCAATTAATGAAAATGTAGAGTTTGCCCATAATTATGATAATGATGATGATGATAAGAAACAGTCTGTTGCTGAAAATCACATAAAAATCGAGGATCCTCTTAAAATCGGTAATAATCAATAATTTTATCAATAAATAACACAAATTAAACTCTATTGATATTTTAGATGAAAACGAAAAAGAAATCATTCCACATAAATATCTAAAATTCCATGATCGTGACAAATTACATAAATGTAATGTTTGTAATAGGAAATTTGTGCTTGAAAAAAATTTAAAACTGCATTTTAAAATGCATACAGATGCATGTCCAATAGCATGCGAACAATGTGGAAAAAAATTCCGTACTCATGGACAATTACGTGTCCATTCCGTTAAACATACCGGTGAGAAACCGTATTTATGTAAAATTTGTAATACAAGTTTTCCATATCGTACAAGTTTAAATGTCCATTTACGTAAACATCGTGGTGTAAAACCGCATGAATGCCATCTGTGTGATAAACGTTTTTCAGCATTATATTTATTAAAAAACCATCTATTATCAGTAACACATACTGGTGAACGACGATTTGAATGTCATTTATGTGATAAACGGTTTTCGGAAAAGAAATTTCTCAATAATCATTTAGTAACACATACAGGTGAAAAACAATATAAATGTCATCTGTGCAATAAAACGTATACACATCGTGTTGGTTTACAGACACATCTAAAAAGACATCATGGTAATCAAGCATTTACGTGTGGTTATTGTGGTAGAAAATTTATGGATAAACGGAATTTACAAGGACATATAAATTTGCATACAGGTGCTAAACCGTATAGTTGTAAAATTTGTAGTCAAGCTTTTGCGCAACGTAGAAGTTTAACGATACATTTAGGTGTACAACATCGTGAAAATCTATATAAATGTCATTTATGTGAAAAAAGTTTTCCATTACAATATCTTCTAAAAAAACATCTATCTTCAGTAACACATACAGGTGAAAGAAACTATAAATGTAATCTTTGTGATAAATGTTTTTCGCAAAAACGATTGTTAAAGAATCATTTAGTAGCACATACAGGTGAAAAACGATATAAATGTCATTTATGTAATAAAAAATATACACATCCTGTTGGTTTACGGATACATCTACAAAAACATAATGGCAATGAAGCATATATATGTGATTATTGTGGGAAAAAATTTACAATAAAACGATCGTTACAACAACATTTAAATATACATACCGGTGCTAAACCGTATGTTTGTCAGATATGTAATCAGGCATTTACATTTCGTATTAGTTTATTTATACATCATAAAGAACATAATGGTGATCGATCGTTTATTTGCGATGTTTGTGGAAAGATTTTTACACGGAAATCACAATTAAATCGACATTTAAAAATACATACCGGACAGAAACGGTTTCCGTGTAAACATTGTGATACCGGTTTTACGAAAGAATTGTATTTGAGGAATCATTTAGTGAGAGTGCATAATGCTGGCGATACGAAATGATCTTTTTTTTCGTGAAAATACAGGATATTGCAGTAGGAAATAACTGTATAAATATATTTATGTGAATATATACTAGCTTGTAAGTCAAATTGTGACAGGACCCAACCAAAAACAGTTTGCTATTTGCTTGTCTATTGTTGCTAATGTATGAAACAAACTCTTCTGTTGCATTCTACACCAAAGTAATTTGTCTGTAAAAGTCAATATTCACAAAATTTCTAAGGCTGCTATACATATTAAATGTCTCACTTTATTCGACTATTAACATGAATATCTATATATAAGATGAAGAAAGATAGAAGAGATTGTCTTTCACAAAAATTTAGATTATATTAGAGCTTATTGTAGCAATTTAGATCCATTTTCAGCTGCCTTCGGTTATTCCAATCTATTCACGCTATTCGTTGTCGTGCACTCCAAACCATTCGGTTATTGCTTCGGGAGTGAAAAGTGTTAACTCCATTCTATTCGGCAAAGAAAAAAAAGTACGAATAGAGTTCACTCCTAACGTTCTAGGTCGCGAAGCGGTGCACACCGGGCGGGCATGCGCAGTGATCTGCTCCCATATGATGGAACACGTGCTGCCAGAGTTTAAATCGTACTGGTTTGTAATGATTGGTGGGTTTCTTGTTTAGAAACACCATAAGCACCAACACGTTCGCTATTTCCCCTTTGACTCTATTCACTCCTATGTCACGTGACCTCGCGTACCCAAAACCCTGCACCAAAACCGTTTTGCATTAACCGAAGGCAGCTTTCTATGTTTTATCTATTTTTGTTCAATGAATAGTGAGCTACAATTAACTATACATTTGGGACTCCTGTTCTCAACATCAGTGGCGTACCGTACAACTAACTCAATAAATGGACAGAGAGCATTTCAATTCGAATTTAACAGTATGTGTAAAGTATAGACTGGCTAGTGTGCACAATTTATTATAAAATTTGTTTTTATGAGTATTGTTTTTCAAGATTCTCGGTATGAAATAAAAATGTGTTATTGTAGAAACGCCACTGGCAAGGAATTGTCAATTTTCAACCAATCACAAATCACAAGTTCGTCAATAATTTGTGAGGTTATGTTGTAACGTCATTTTGTTTATTGTGGAAATTGTTGAAATAAAAACATTTTAATAACAATTATAATAAAAATAATTAAGAAAAAATGGAATTGTGTCGATTGTGTTATTTAGAAACATCTCCAGATTTATCAAAAAACATATTTCTAACCCAACAGGATGATCTAAAAGTTGTGGATATTATTGTCAAATTAACAGGAATAAAAGTAATTATTATCCATTATTTTATGATAATATTAGTAATTTTGTTATTTCATTATGTTACAGTTGTCTGAAAACGACCCATTTCCAAATATAATCTGTACAGATTGTTATCAAACATTGATTCGTTTTTATACTTTCCGCCAGTCAGTTTTACAAGTAAATTTGAAATTCCATCAAAATTTCAATAATTTTCAGCAAGTGGAGATAAAAATTGAAGAAAATCCTGTAATTTGTGAGGACCCGATTTAACAGTAAATAATAATAATAACAATAATAATAATAAAATTAATATTTTAGACGACATTAAAACACCAATAACTGAAGATGATGTTTTCGCACAAACTCCAGCAGAAATCATGCAATCAACTGGTAAGGATAACAATGAAAAATTGGTTATCAATAAAGTCATAAGTAATGAATCCAGTGATAACAAAGAAGTAAATAAAGAAAACGCTAAGACGTCACTCGTGTGTAATATTTGCAACAAAAGTTATAAATACATCGGTAGTTTCAACAGCCACCTACTTAGCCATAGTGGTAGAAAATTGTACAAATGCAATATTTGTAAAGACCGTTTTACAGAAAGTCATTTATTAGAGATTCATTTAAACAAATATCATGATAAGAAACCTATTAGTGATAATTGTAGTAATGATAATAACTGTGGAAGTAACAACCAAATTGAAAAGAATCCCGAAATTGGTAAGAATCTAATGTTGTAGTAACAGAAGTAATTTTAAAAACAATAATAATGATATTTTAGAAAATATTGAGAGAATTGCAGTTGGTGGAAATCGCATAGAAACAGAGGATCCTCTTAAAATCGGTAAACATCAATAATTTTATTCATTAATTAATAATTAAATTCTATTATTATTTTAGATGGAAACGAAAAAGAAAAAGAAATAAATGACGATAATAAGAAATTTCCACAAAAATCATATAAATGTAATAAGTGTTATGCAAATTTTCTACATAAAGAACAATTAGAATATCATATTGAATTACATAATCGTGAAACATTACATGAATGTAATGTGTGTGATAAAAAGTTTGTACGTGAAAAGGATTTAAATAGGCATTTGAAAGAGCATCCAGATTTACGTCCATTTACTTGTGAACATTGTGGTAAAAAATTTCGAACAAATGAAAAATTACGTACACATTCCGTTCAACATACCGGTGAAAAACCATACGTATGTAACATTTGTAATACAAGATTTCCATATCGTACAAGTTTAAATGTACATGTACGTAAACATAGTGGTGAAAAACCATTTAAATGTAATGTGTGTGATAAAAGTTTTGCAGATAAGGGAACTCTAAAAAATCATTTAGTAACACATACTGGTGAAAAACCATATCAATGTCATTTATGTGGTAAAGGTTATTCACAAAATACAGATCTAAATAAGCATTTACGAACACATACAGGTGAAAAACCATATAAATGCCATCTATGTGAGAAAGGTTTTTCAGAAAAGAAATATCTAAATTATCATTTACTAACACATACAGGTGAAAAACCATATAAATGTCATGTGTGTGGGAAAAGTTATTCAACAAAGAAATATCTAAAGAAGCATTTAGTAACACATACAGGTGAAAAACCTTATAAATGTGATCAATGTGATAAAGGTTTTGCAACAAAGACCCTTCTTAATGATCATTTAATAGCACATACAGGTGAAAGACAATATAAATGTCATCTTTGTGATAAGGAGTACACACATAGGGCAAGTTTACAATGGCATTTACGGACACATGATGATAATCTAGCGTATGTTTGTCAGTATTGTGGTAAAAAATTTGCACAAAAACGATCCTTAAATGATCATTTAAATGGTCATACCGGTGCGAAACCGCATGTTTGTAAAATATGTAATCAGGCTTTTACATATCGCATACATTTATTTAATCATCAAAAGCAACATACTGCTGACTTTCGTACAAGTCAAAAATGATCCACGTGTAAAATTTATGATAAAAGTTTTCCGAAAAAATCGGGTTCAAGAAAACATCTGAAAGAAAAAGACACGAAATGATCTTTTTGTGAAAATACAGCATGTCCCAGTACTGATTGTAAATTCAATAATCTTATGTACATTTTGAGTGTCTCACCGAAAAGTACTATCATATTCGGCTATTAAATTTAGAGTTGATTATACACGTGTTTCTATTTCTTAAGTTTTATCAATTCTTGTGAGTGTGATTTTGTTGACAAAATGCATTTATCAGCTAAATATGTTTGACAAAATCGCATTTTTCGAATTTGTTTCAATAAGACTATGTATTTCAAAAACAGAATGTACTTAATAATTATTCTTTATAAATAATTATTATAAATAAACAAAATAAAAGTCGAATTAGATTGAGTTGTTGCTGCATTTCATGGCCAGGTGATTTTAATTTTTGATTGGTGCATAAATTGGAAAGGATGAAATGTGATTGCTTATAATAATTTATTATTAATAAATTATGTGTGAAGTACAGTAGAGTCCTGGTTATACGACATGCCTGTATTTCAAGGGACCTCCGCCTGCTCGAGCGGATTAGAAAACAGGCTCATTATTTGTGTAGTTTCAAACCGAAACAGCTACAATTAACTGTACATTTAGGACTCCTGCTCTCTATATCAGTGGTGTACAGTTAAATCGTTAAATAGGCAGAGAAAATTTCAATTGGAATTTAGTTTTGTATGAGTATTTTTTTAAGATTCTCGGTATGAAATAAAAATATGTTATTGTAGAGACGCCACTGGTAAAGAGCGCTCCATTTTCAACCAATCCAAATTTTGTTCATAATTTGTAAGGTTATGTTGTAACGTCATTTTGTTTATTGGCAAATTGTTGAAATAAACACATTTTAATAACAATTATAGTAAAAATAATTAAGAAAAAATGGAATTGTGTCGATTGTGTTATTTAGAAACATCTCCAGATTTATCAGAAAATATATTTTCAACCCAACAGGACGATCTGAAAGTTGGGGATATTATTGAAAAATTAACAGGAATACAAGTAATTATCCATTATTTTATGATAATATTTGTGATTTTGTTATTTCCTTATGTTATAGTTGTCTGAAAACGACCCATTTCCAAAGATAATCTGTAGAAAATGTTACGAAATATTGATCAGTTTTTATAATTTCCGCCAGTCAGTTTTACAAGTAAATTTGAAATTCCATCAAAATTTCAATAATATTCAGAAAGTGGAAATAAAAATTGAAGAAAATTCTGAAATTCGTAAGAATCCAATGATAATAATAACAATAATAATAAAATTACTAGTTTTAGATGATGTTGAAACCCCAATCAATGAAGATAATGATTTTACAGTAAATCCAGTAAAAATTGAGCAATTCTTAACAGCTAGTAAGAATCAATAATTATTATTAAATAAAGAACAGCTAAAAGAATTAATAATATTTTAGAAGAAAATGAAAATCATAATATTCAAAAATTGCCTGTTAATAAAACCACAACTAATGAATCCAGTAATAACAAAGAAATAAATAAGGAAAATGCTAAGAGATCATTTGTATCTAATATTTGTAAAGACAGTTTTGCAGAAAGTGAATTATTAAAGATTTATTTGAGCAATCATCTTGATAAGAAAGCTATTAGTGGTAATAATAGTAATGATAATAACATTGGAAGTTGCAACCAAGTTGAAAAAAGTCCAGAAATTGGTAAGAATCTACTGTTGTAGTAACAGCAGTAATTTTAATAATAATAATGATAATAATAATATTTTAGAAAATATTGAAACACATTATGTTGGTGAAAATCAAATAGAAACAGAGGATCCTCTCAAAATCGGTAAAAATCAATAATTTTATTAATAAATAATGAAAAAATTAAATTCTATTAATATTTTAGATGAAAACCAAAAAGAAAAAGAAATAAATGACGATAATAAGAAATTTCTACAAGAATCATATAAATGCAGTAAGTGTAATAAAATCTTTCTACATAAAGAACAATTAGAATATCATATGAAATTACATAATCATAAAGCATTACATAAATGTAATGTGTGTAATAGAAAATTTGTACTTGAAAAAAATTTAAATATGCATCTGAAAGTGCATACAGATGAACGCCGATTTATTTGTGAACATTGTGGTAAAACATTTCCAACTGACGCACGTTTACGTGGCCATTTCGTTATACATACTGGTGAGAAACCATATTTATGTGAAATTTGTAATACAAGTTTTCCATATCGTGCAAGTTTAAATGTACATGTACGTATACAACATCATAAGGAAAAACCATATAAATGTCATCTTTGTGATAAAGATTTTAGACAAAGGCATTCTATAAAATATCATTTACTAACACATTCAGGTGAAAAACCATATAAATGTCATATTTGTGATAAAGGTTTTATATCAAAGGGATCTTTAAATTATCATTTAGTAACACATACAGGCGAGAAACCATATAAATGTCATCTTTGTGATAAAGATTTTTCACAAAAGAGACATCTAAATAATCATTTAGTAACACATACAGGTGAAAAATCATATAAATGTCATTTGTGTGATAAATGTTTTTCACATAAAGCGAATCTTAATAAGCATTTAGTAATACATACAGGTGTAAAACCACATAACTGTTATCTATGTGAGAAAAGTTATTGGAAAAAGAGTCGTCTAAATGATCATCTAGTAACTCATACAGGTGAAAAACCATATAAATGTCATCTTTGTGATAAAGGTTTCACAGAAAAGGGAACTCTAAATAATCATTTAGTAACACACACAGGTGAAAAACCATATAAATGTGATTTATGTGGTAAAGGTTATTCACAAAAGACATATCTAAATAAGCATTTGATAACACATACGGGTGAAAAACCACATAGATGTCATCTTTGTGATAAAGGTTTTACACAAAAGCGATATTTAAATGATCATTTAGTAACACATTCACGTGAAACAACATATAAATGCCATCTTTGTGATAAAGGTTTTACAACAAAGGGATCTTTAAATTATCATTTAGTAACACATACAGGCGAGAAACCATATAAATGTCATCTTTGTGATGAAGATTTTTCACACAAGAGACATCTAAATAGTCACTTAGTAACACACACAGGTGAAAAACCACATAAATGTCATTTGTGTGATAAATATTTTTCACAAAAAACAAATCTTAAAACGCATTTAATAACACATACAGGTGAAAAACCATATAAATGTCATTTGTGTGATAAATGTTTTTCACAAAAGACAAATCTTAATACGCATTTACGGAAACATACAGGTGAAAAACAATATAAATGTCATCTATGTGAGAAAAGTTATTTGCGAAAGACTCATCTAAATGATCATATAGTAACTCATACAGGTGAAAAATCATACAAATGATTCTTAATTGATCATTTAAATGGTCATATCGGTGAGAAACTGTATGTTAAAGTTATTTCATCATCAAAAGCAACATACTGCTAACTTCCTCCGTACAAGTCAGAATTGATTCACGTGTAAACTTTTCTGAGAAAATCGGGTTTAAGAAAACATCTGAAAATAAAAGACATACCGATGGAGACACGAAATAATCTTTTTGTAAAAATACAGAGTGTCTCAGTACGAAATAACTATGTATATAAATATAGGTACAGATTGTAAATTTAATATTTTTATGTACATATTGACTGTCTCACCGAAAAGTACTACCATATTCGGCTATTAAATTTAGAGTTCATTATACACGTATTTCTATTTCTTAAGTTTTATCAATTATTTTTGTAAAATTGAGTGAGTGTGATTTTGTTGACAAAATGAATTTATCAGCTAAACATTTTCGACAAAATCGCAATTCTCGAATTAGTTTTAGTAGGGCTATTTTAAAAAACAGAATGTACCTAAAAACAATTCTTTATAAATAGTTAATATAAATAAACAAAATAAAAAGTCGAATTAGATTGAGTTGTTGCTCTGTATTTTTTAGTCAGGTGATCTTACACCCCTGTCACACGGCAATAATAAATTGTAATTTAATATTGGTGAATTCATTGTGATGCAATTCTATTGGACAATGGCATTTTATCATCAAAATATTGATTTGATTGGTGCATAAATTGGAAAGGATGAAATGTGATTGGTTATAATCGGAGCTGGGCAGTTTTTGACATTTTAAATACTTCAAAACTACTCAAATACTTTAGGTATTTAGTATTTAAA
The DNA here is from genome assembly GCA_037464855.1 of Iselma pallidipennis. Classification (NCBI taxonomy): domain Eukaryota; kingdom Metazoa; phylum Arthropoda; class Insecta; order Coleoptera; family Meloidae; genus Iselma; species Iselma pallidipennis. The sequence goes on along the minus strand of JAZBHA010001294.1, from coordinate 6,265 downwards.
TACTCTTGAAAAGTATTTTGCCCAGCTCAGGTTATAATAATCAATTATAAGTGAAGTACAGTAGAGTCCTGGTTATCCGACATCCCTGTATTTCAATTCACTCTTTTCGATTTTTGTTATAGTTAGCGATTACAAGACTAGATAAACACACAATAAACTTTCCTCAATGTCAGTGCAGTAACTATACTTATTCGTATACTAGTTTTTCGTATTTCCTCTATAGAATGTCAAATTTATATTTGACTCGTATCCAATTTATGTTGAAATTAACTTGTAATTAGTCATTTTACGTATTATTCGATATTTTCGTTTATACGGCAACCTGTGTTAATTCTATTTAGGTCGGATAAACGGAGTTCTACTGTACCCAATTTATGTTTGTGTGTTTTATTAATCCTTTTATTGACTCGAGTAGAAATAAAAATTAAAGAGACGCCACTGGTAAGGAGATCTCAAATTTTCAACCAATCAAAATTTTGTTCATAATTTCTGAGGTTATGTTGAAACGTCATTTTGTTTATTGTGGAAATTGTTGAAATAAAAAATATTTAAAATAACAATTCTAATAAAAATAATTAAGAAAAAATGGATTTGTGTCGATTGTGTTATTTAGAAACATCTCCAGATTTATCAAAAAACATATTTTTAACCCAACAGGACAATCTAAACCTTGTGGAAATTATTGCGAAATTAACAGGAATACAAGTAATATATCCATTATTATTTATTATTTTTTTGATAATATTGGTAATTTTGTTATTTTCTTATATTACAGTTGTCTGAAAACGATCCATTTCCAAAGATAATCTGTGGAAATTGTTATCAAACATTGGTCCGTTTTTATAATTTCCGGCAGTCAGTTTTACAAGTAAATTTGGAATTTCATCAAAATTTCAATAATATTCTGGAAGAGGAAATAAAAATTGAAGAAAATGCTGCAATTCGTAAGAACACAATGATAATAATGGATTTATGTAGATTGTGTTATTTAGAAACATCTCCAGATTTATCAAAAAATATATTTTTAATACAACACGATGATCTAAAAGTTGTGGATATTATTGAACAATTATTAGGAATGAGAGTAATTATAATTGTTTATTATATGCATTTTAAATATAATCGGTAATTTTGTTATTTTCTTACAGTTGTCTGAAATCGATCCATTTCCAAAGATAATCTGTGGAAATTGTTACCAAACATTGGTTCGTTTTTATACTTTCCGACAATTTGTTTTACAAGTAAATTTGAAATTTCATCAAAATATTGTGAAAGAGGAAATAAAAATTGAAGAAAATCCTCCAATGTTGATAATGGAATTGTGTAGATTGTGTTATTTAGAAACGTCTCCAGATTTATCAAGAAACATATTTGTAACTCAACAGGACGATCAAGAAGTCGTCAATGTTATTGCGAAATTAACAGGAATAGAAGTAATATATTTATTATTATTC
>JAZBHA010001293.1:0-24396 GCA_037464855.1 Iselma pallidipennis | reverse complement strand
GTATCCGTAGTTTCTTAAATATTCGCTTCCAAATATTTTTGAAAAAATTGATGGTTACGCCGATAGAAATGATCATAACTTCGTCAATCCTCTATGGATTTTAATAAATTTTTTACAGTTTTGTCCATCACGTCAGGGGCAATTCGACAGTGTTTATAGTTTCATAGATATTCGCTTCCAAATATTTTTGAAAAAATTTATGGTTACGCCGATAGAAATAAGAAATAATCATTATCTTCGTCAATCCTTTATGTATTCGAACCGTATTATTCATATCACGTATTCGAACGAGCCTGGAACGAGCTAAGTCGGCGGCGGTTACAACCCAGTTTTTTGCCACTTCCACACTTAGTAATAAATATAGGGATTTTATTTATCAACATATGGTGGACTTGTGTAGTTAAGCAATTATGACATTGACAACTAGTTTAAGGTTATGTTATAATTAAAATTATTTTTATATGAATATTTTATCAAAAATTAATTAGAAAAATAGTAAAATGACTGAAAATAAATTACAAGAGGAAGAACGTGAAGTTTTAGCATCCATCTATGATGGTGATGAATGTTTTAAACAATTAGCCTCAAATATCTTCCAATATAAGGTTAGTTAACTCTTTTGATTAAAACCAAAAATAATAATCTGTTCAAAATAATAAAATTTATTTCCAGTACGGTGAAAATGATACGGTTAAATCATTTTTACTCGAAATCCGTTGGGGTGATCAATATCCAAACGAATTACCAGAAATCAGTATGAATACATTCTACAATAAACACATGTATGTAAGATTATATCATTTGTATCATTTATCATTATTTTTTGAACGTAAAAAACGGTATATACACAAAATAATTTCTTCAAATACAGTGTGGAAACATTGAAAACGAAAATCATTAAATTAGTAACGGAAGAAGCTGAACAATATTTAGGTATGTCGATGACCTACTCATTATTTGAATTTGTTAAAGAGAAATTCGATGAATTAATTGAAGAACAGCCGGAAAACATTGAGAATATTTGTGAAATTGATAAATTAACATTAACAGAAAACGAACCAATTGTAAGTGATACTGTACTGTACAACAAGAATTATTTAATCATTCAAATCCAATCGTTTAGACATCATCGAGAAAAGAACCAAAAAAGGAACAATTAACAAAAGCCCAGAAACGTCGTCAATGGAATCGTGTTGATAGTAAAGGTGAGAAACCAAGAGGCTGGAATTGGATTGATATTGTCAAACATTTATCACAGACTGGCGGGAAGGATACTGTAACACCAACAACTTGATTGAAATAAAAATAAAAAAGAGGTTTATATTTATTCAGTTTTTGTGTGATTTTTCCAATTAATTCGCCATTCATCAATTAATAAACAATGATTATCAATTGTCCAACCACTCATTTCAAGTGCTGTAAAGAACATCTCCATTTCTTGATCGATAAATTCATCAAACAATACGACGAAATTATTTGGTAGATTTCTGGGTGCATCCAAATTATGCGGTAATGTTTTCATGAAACTATACAAACGATTTATTGATGTTGAATGGTGTAACTGTCTCTTATTACCAATCTCCTACAACAATATTTTTTGAATAAATCCTAGTTTTTTGGGGGGAAAATTTTACCAAAGGAAAATTGTTGTAAATACACGTAGCTGTTGCTAGAAGAATTCCATGGAAATATGCCCCAATTACATCCTGTGGTGACTCATTTCTCTCAAATCCAACATATAGGATTCGCTGTTTTATATCGGCAATTATCAAATATTTACGATTCTTATATAAATTCAATTGATTTTGTAGATCATCGGGATTATTGTAAAGTTTCGTAATATTGTTCAAGGATTGTCCCAAAACTATATTGAAACCACAAACTTGACGAACTGAAATTTTTTAAATAATTGAAAATTTTTTATAAAAACAATATCCTGAAATATTACTATTTAAGCCACAATTCAATATAACCGATTCGGATAGATTAATCCGTTCCGGACTATAGACAGCATTCAATATTAAATAGTTTTTCGTTATCAATGCCATTCGATTTTCGTTAATATTACGAAAAATCAATGCAGTAACAGCACGATAATTTGCATATAAATGTAGAACAATTAAGAAAACAATCAATAACCATTGTAGATAAAGATCGATGATATAACTGATTAGAAAAATACCAAGAAAACTTGCCAATAGATTGACTAATGTCTCTTGACTGCCATCTTTTGCAGCAATCTCGGCTGTATTATTTTTAATTGCTTGATGATTAGTTATTGATGCACGTGTAGCACCACCAGCCACCCCAACAATTGATTTCATCGTAGTTGATAAGCACAATATTAACATTGAACAATTATTGAAATACGGTAATAATAATTCAAATAACATTGCCAGATCATTGAGGAAATCAGCAAATAATCGCCATTTCTTGCAATTACAATCTAAACCATTACTGTAAAGAAAAACGATAACGATAGTTCTTTAGGGATCATTGATTTAATAGAATGGGAAATTGCACCCTTTCCACCAAGCGAAAACAATTCGTCCCACCATTCCTGTACCATCTTTAATAATCCATGTTACTGTTGCTGATAGTGCTGATGCTGATGCATTACCAACACCAACACCTTTCAAAATTGCTTGTGTGGTAAATATACCAGTTATTGTACTACAAAAGGCTTGTATTGTATCCCATATTTGGTAATTATAATAATCACTACTGACACTATCTGGATAACCGTGTGGTAATAGAATTGCACGCAGTAAATTCAAGATTATCTGATAAAGATTTGTTGATATTGTATGAGATGATAATGGTTGTCTTACAATACCATTTTGTTCTAAATAAGAAAACCAGTTTAAAAAATTATGAGACTTTTATAAATGGAAATTTTACCATTTCTTTGAAATGCATATCGTGTACCTAATGAACCACATTGTTCTGTTATCAAAATTGCATTATTTGACATAATTTCTAGGATTTTCGGTAATTTTCTTTTATAAAAAAAAAGTGATAACAGCTTTTCACCGGAATGTTTTCAAGATTACCGCATATGGAAATATTTTGATTTTGACAGTCAGCTGATGTTATCAAAAAAAAGTGGCTAATTGTAGCTCCTGTATCAATGGGGTACTTTGATCTCTATTCGCTTGGAAGAACCTACCACATGTCGAGCTTTCGGTAAGGGGCCGGGCCTAAGGTGCTATTAGATAATTAGATTGCAAAGTCTTCACTTGAAGTCAGAATCTGACTGAGGTTTTAAAGACATTTTGAGAACTTTAAAGTGTTCGAACTAGTGATACATTCAACGATTCAAATTTTTTTTTTATAATAGAGTCTCGATTATCCGATCTCAGTCACCTGACATTCATTCCAAAGGGCCGGACTAGACAGGGAGAAATGGGGAGATTTCCCCCGTGGCTAATGAGTTTTTGGGGCGAAAAGGGCGTTTTAGGAGCCATCGATAATCTTTTAAGGTACTTTTTTTTCAATATCAGCTGAAGAGATGTCTTCTCGTCTTAAAAATTCCCCTGGGGCCAAGGTGAGCCAGTCCGGTCCTGAGTCTCATTTACTCTTAAAGCTCATTTCAGACCAAACGAATCTGAATCAATCAGACGAATTTGGTTGGTCGGAATTCCAGTGTCAACCAATCAAATTCGTCAAATAGCTTCAGATTGATTCTGATTCGCTTGATCTTAAATGAGCCCAAATGTTGGATTTGTGAGTTTGTGGTAGTGGTAGAGTATTAATGCTCTACTTTACAGCTACTGTTACAGACTTGTGTAATAAGAGGCATAAATGGAAATGCAAAATTCTATTTAAGATTTACCGTGTATCCATTCAAAAGATTTTTTTCACAAAATTTCCATCACGATTGTTTTTCAAAGTGACGGGGCTTCATTGACCCATAAAATCGAGCCGGTAGCTATTTTGCGCTACAATTAGTACTTTGTTTATATTTAAACTACCAAAATGAACTACCCAACATAAACGAGCTCATTTGAACTACTGTCAACGCTAATGTACCCTAACCTAACTTTTAAACGTCAACTGTTAATTGTTCGGCGTCTTTTTCGAACTCGAATTTCCTCAAAGTTTCGATTGTGTTTCCCTGTTAAATAATAATAATAATAATAATAATAAAGTCGAGAAGAAAAAATAAAATATAATAATAATAATAATGGCTGATGAGGAAGAACCGAAAGAATACCGCTGGGAAACCGGCTATGAAAAAACCTGGGAACAAATCAAAGAAGATGATGAAGGTTTCTTGGAAGCTTCAGTTGCTGATATCATTCAACGTGCCAAACGTAAACGACAATCGAAAAAGCAAGGCTCCACAAAATTGGGAATGATGCGACACGTTTATTTAATCCTTGATTGTTCAGATTCAATGTCCAGTCAAGATTTGAAACCAACACGTCTATTATGTACAATTAAAGTTTGTCGATTGAATCACTTCCTGGAAAAAGGAACTCTTAATCTAATTATCTTGTTTTCTAGCTTTTAAATGATTTCATTGAAGAATTCTTCGATCAGAATCCAATCAGTCAAATCGGTATTATCATCATGCATAATAAGAGAGCTGAAAAAATCAGTGATCTAGCTGGAAATGCACGTAAACATCTAAAAATTATCAATAATTTAAGTCGAACATCATTGATCGGTGAACCATCATTACAGAATGGTCTAGAAATGGCTTTAAAATCATTAAAACTATTACCATCACATGCCAGTCGTGAGATACTAGTGATAATGGGTAGTTTAACAACATGTGATCCTGGTGATATCAATAATACAATTAATGTAAAACTTTCAATCAATTACCGCTAGTTATTGATTGATTTAAATTGATTCGTTTGTAGGCTTTGAAAACGGAAGGTGTCCGGTGTTCGGTAATCGGTCTAGCTGCAGAAGTTCATGTCTGTCGACAATTATCCAATCAAACTGGTGGCTTCTACAATGTAATCCTTGATGATAGTCATTTTAAAGATTTGTTATATCAACAAGTTGATCCACCACCGGCTGCAATGACCCTGGAGTCGAATTTAATTAAAATGGGATTTCCGCATCAGATGTCCGTTGAAGGTACCGAAGAACCGTTAACGATGTGCATGTGGTTAGTATTTACATAAAATCCTCAATCTCTCATCAACAATTTTTAATAAAATCCAATTCCAGTCATGTTGATAGTGTCGATGAAGGTAGTAAATTGAATACAGGCGGTTATTATTGCCCACAATGTTACAGTAAATACTGTGAATTACCGGTAGAATGTCGTGCATGTGGTTTAACTCTAGTATCAGCACCACATCTAGCCCGATCTTATCACCATCTATTTCCGGTAGCTAATTATATTGAAGTGAACTATGAGAATCAAGTTTCTATATGTTTCGCCTGTCAACGAACGTTCAATGGAAACGATAAACAGGTCAGTCACCAGGTGGGTTTTTTTCCTTAATTAAGATTAATTATTTTGGTATTTTTGCAGGTCTATCAATGCCCGAATTGTTCGAAATATTTCTGTGTTGATTGTGATATTTTCATACACGATATTCTACATACATGTCCAGGATGTGCAACTAATCTATCAACTTTCCAAATAACTCACACAAATTGATTGTTTTAAATAAAGAAAATTTTATTAATAATTATGCGACAGATTAATAGTAATAAGCAACCATAAATTATACCAATTTTTGCCAAAATTGTAAGTGAATATAAATCTAGATATTTATTTCTTCTTTAAAGCTTTAATTCTAGCATCTAGATTCAAGATAGTTTTATTGATTTCATTCAAATTCACAGAGAAACTGTCTTGAACACCTTGCAGAAGTGTTTTATTATCTTCGATTTTCGTTGAAATCTCCGATTGGATTTTCTCAATCTGAGTTACAGCTTTGACTGCATCGGTAGCTAGAAAAACACCAACAAATCAGTAATTGTATCAATCAAATACCTCAAGAATTGTACCTTTATTGTGTAAACCTTCTAGGGCTTTGAGACGCTCAATAGTTTGCGGCAACAATTTCGTTACATCTTCACTATTTTTCACCAATTCGTATAATTCCAGAATCTAGAATTGAAATCAAATAAAATCGATAGTTTTGTTTTACGAAATAAATTTACCATTTTATCTTTCTCTTCATCTTGAGAGACTTCTTTCTTCCGTTCAGCGATAGCTTCCATTTTTTGTTGTAAAGCCGTTAGACGCCCTTCAACATGATCTAATTGTGATGAATCCAATAAACTAGCAGTTGCACATAGATGTTGGGCTGTCTCGTATAAAGTTTTTTTTTTTGTAGCTGATGTTAGTCGTGATAACTTATCATCAGATGATCCTAGAATCGATTCTAATCGATGTAGACGACCTTCTAGTTCAGCTATACGTTTGGTTTGTTGGAATTTCGCATATTCCGGTTTATAGTTTAATTGATAAACAATACCATCAGTATTGCTGGTACTCGTTTGTGATTCCGATTCAGGTTTAGCTTGAGTTTTTGTTTTAAAATCTTCCACTTGTGATAACAATTTTTTGACTTGTACACCTTGTGGATCGGTCATACTCGACATAATATCAGCACCCAACGATTCTTCATATTTTAAATCAACTAATTTCTCATAAGTTCGTTGAATATCATCAAATGCTGTAAATGGATGATCTTGATCGGTTTTTGCAAGTTTCAATTTTTCAATTTCATCTAATAATTCATTGAATTCACATTTTAAACGTTGGTATTTTTGTAAAGGTGTTTCTTGTTCACCGGCAGCGGCCAGTTCTAATGTACAATAACCGGTACGGGTACGTTTACCTATACGATCAGAAAAATCCACATCAGTAGCTTTCAAGAATTTGCCTTTAAACTTATTGTAAGCTTCATCGGCTGTTATATGAATACGTTCAATAAAATCGTTTTCTTCCTCATAAAAATCACAAGTTTGTTCAGATTCGGGTAGATCAGTGGTTTCATAGATGTCCGGTTCATCGTGTGCCTATAAAACAATAATAAATTTTGTGTTTTTCTATGGGAGACAAATTAATTCAGGAACTTACAATGCCTGGGAGGTCTGCATATTTTGGATCAGCCATTATTTGAAATTTCCAAGAAAATAATAATAATTTACACAATAATTTATAGAGGAACACTTAAAGAATCGTACTAGCGACAATTTAATTTGATTTAGTCTCCGTATGTGCCGTTTTTCTTCAATTACCGTAATGATATGTTAACGGCAAATAGCTGTCAATGTCAGTTTTTTTAGGTTAATTAATTTGACATTTGAAGCTAAAAACCGGAATGGCACCTTGAGAACGCATGCGTCATATAATCACTTCTATCCATAGATCTAATATATCATAGATCGAGCGTACAGCGACGGTGAATAGGTCTAACCATAGAGAAACTTAGTTTCTCTATGGTCTAACCTTACTTAAGTGCTTAAGGAGTGGGAATTGAAGTACAGGCAAAAGAGTCAGGTTCTTGTATTAAAGTGTGTGATTTCAAAGTTTTTTAGTGTTTTTCTTTTTCATTTTATAGATTATTTATTACTTTTTAAACATGGTTTCTTCTTGTGCAGCATATAAATGTACAAACCGTTTTAAAAAAGACAGTGGCATTACTTTTCATAGGTAAATGTTTAATAAGACCTCTGTCACACGGTAAAAGTAAATTGTAATTGAACAACAAAGTCAATACAAATTGTAATATTGATGAATTGTACCCTGACACACGAGGTTTCACCATTACCATTAAGCACGTGTAAGGCATCGTAGAATAATAATTGTCGATTGTCGTGTGTTCGTATTTTGAACAATCAGCTGATGGCAGCCATTAACCATGCTGCGCATGTGTAGTTGACATAATTTAGCTGAATAGAGTTCTAAACACCAATTTATTAAATAAAGTTTCATTGCTCATTAATGAATATTGTGTAGTGTCACACGGCAAGGTAATTACGATCTTGGTTAAATTACAATTTACTTTTGCCTTGTGTCAGGGATCTAAAAAAGATTTCGTTTAATAAATCGTATATTTTTATAATTATTAATTTCTAAAATTAATTTATACGGTTCTTGTTGATTTTAACATAGATTTCCCAAAGATGTAGATTTAAAAAAAGAATGGATTCGGGCCGTTAAACGAGACAAATACATACCAAGTGAAAGAGCAGTAATATGTAGCGAGCACTTTTTGCCGACAGATTTTGAAATTACTCCACGATATAGGAAGTTAAAAAAGGGAGCTGTACCCTCAATATTTGCATTCCGTTCTTCTGTTTTAAGAACAACGAAAAACAGTCGCAAATCTCAAAGTTCTCTTCCAGAGGCGAGCTCGTCTCAAATAATTATATTAGGTTTGTCATGAAGTTTTTTTTGTAATTGTTGGATATGATGCTATAAAATTATCAAACTATCCGTACAACTCAAACGCAACTCTACATCTTTATCTTTATCTTCTTTTTGTTCTTTATGGATATCGATAAAGAATTGGCAATTTATGCATCCTCACTCTTTAAGGATGTCGCAAATTTATATCTCTGTTCTTTACTGTGTGAACTTATCTAATATTGGCCGAGTTTGTCAGTTGTAAATGGGTGGGGAGAAGATGAAGCTGAAGATGAAGATGTGGATTTCGTTTGAATTGATTTTAACTGCCAAACAACTCTTTAAAAATAAAGATAAAGATGTAGAATTGCGCTTGAATTGCACGGTATATCTTGAAAGAAAACAGATTCTTCTATCTCTATTGGGATGAGGTTATTGTTCATTCGTTGTAAGAAAAACTTTGGGTGGGCGTGCGCAGTGGACTTGTGATGAAAGTGAGGGTTGGCGCCCTCAAAATTTAAAGATAACAGTGACGTGCTCATATATTTTTACTACTATTTAACCTACATTTAGACATGTTTCACGCCGTTACTGTAGCCAATAACACGAATTTCTCCGATTGTTTAACGGAAATATACCTACGATCATATTCAAAATATGCGCCAGTTTGGTTTTTCTTACAACAGACGGACAATACATATACATACTATATTTTTAGGTATTTATAAAGCTAAAATAAATTTGGATCTCATTAATCTATTGATAACATTTTAGTCACTGTTATCGTCTTTTTTTCGTTTCATTCTGCTTGCATTTGCCTTATTATATTTTATTCTAGATAATCAAATCTCAAATCTAGAGGAACCAATGGATACTGGATCTGTCCAGGATCCATTGTCTGTAGAAAGTTGTACTGTTTCGAACAATAAGCGTAGGTACGATAAAAACATATTACCTATATTAGGATAATTAAAAAAAAAAAAAATAATGATTTTAGAAAACGGGCGTATTTTTTTGGTGACTATATTGAAGAAGATTTAGTTTGCCCAATAAAACGCCGAAGATTCTTCCTCATTTCACAATTAGTAGTAAATCAGCAAAGACGTCGTATTAGGATGTTACAAAAAGCAAATTTGCTTTTAAAACGTAGAGTTGGGAGGTTAACTAATTTAGTGGATCATTTAAGAGAAAAGAAAAAAAAAATTTCTTCTAATTGTAAATCATCTACTATTGTGAGGGCATGCATCGAATAATTGTAAAATTAGTGAGCATGTTGGGTGATACAGTGAAACCTCTAGTTGCGAACACCTCCCTTAGATGGACAGAAGTCCGTTAAACATTCTCTATTCCCTTTTTTTAGGATTCTGTGATTCTAACATGCACATTAATTGAAATAAAATAATAAGAATTTGAAATAATGTTACTTTTATTATTTTCTCAATAAAAATTTGTTCTAAAAATTTGAATTTCCGTATTATTTCCATTTCCGATACAGTCAATAGTAGGTCTGTTCCTTCAAGAATCCAAAACTATCAGAAAAGTCCGAAATAGTCAGACGCATGCGCAAATGGGTTAAAAACGCCAAAACAAGACTATCTGCGCATGCCTCGGACTGTTTGGGACTTTTCTGATAGTTTTGGATTCTTGAAGGAACAGACCTATTATCTTGCCAGTCTTTCTCTCTCTCTGTCTAGTCATATCAGCTTATTGACTTTTAAAAGTAAAATTACTTTATGGCTTGACCCAACAATAAAGTGTGCCTACTACATCAGCAACAACAGACAATTTTGATTTACAATCTCAAACAGATGTACAGAGAGAGAGAAATGTGTCCCGAAGTGCAAGTAATTTTAGAAAAGGGACGGGGACGCACTATTGTTGGGTCCAGCCATAAAGTAATTTTACTTTTAAAAGTCAATAAGCTGATATTCACAATATTTTTCCGTTGACTATACAGGCAACGCTCCATCTACATATGTATAGTGATCGAAAATTTTTTGTGAATATTAGCTTATTGACTTAAAAAGTCAAATGACCGTATGGTAGAACCCAACAAAAGGTTTTAATTTACAATCTTGCCTGAGTCCTTCTTTTCTTAAATTTACCTGTTTCTAGGAACGGATCTCCCTTTCTCTGCACATCCAAGATTGTAGATTAAAATTGTCTATTGTTGCTGATGTAGTAAACAAACTTTTTTGTTGGGCCCTACCGCAAAGTGATTTGACTGTAGGAGTCAATATTCCCAAAATTTCTAAGATCGCTATAGTATAGTACAGATCATCAATGGGCTTGTGCACCACATCGGCGGAAAGCATTTTAATTATTAATATTAATATTAACAGCCTTTTTGCACCTCCCTAAACGCCATCCTTGCTTCAATGTTTCAATACTGCAAGGGAAAATTATTTGAAAAAAAGTGGAAAAATTTTAAATATAATCTTAGCTGCCTTCGGTTATTCCAATCTATTCACGCTATTCGCTCTCGTGCACTCCAAACCATTCGGTTATTGCTTCGGGAGCGAAAAGTGTTAACTCCATTCTATTCGGCAAAGAAAAAAAAGTACGAATAGAGTTCACTCCTAACGTTCTAGGTCGCGAAGCGGTGCACACCGGGCGGGCATGCGCAGTGATATGCTCCCATATGATGGAACACGTGCTGCCAGAGTTTAGATCGTACTGGTTTGTAATGATTGGTGGGTTTCTTGTTTAGAAACACCATAAGCACCAACACGTTCGCTATTGCCCATTTGACTCTATTCACTCCTATGTCACGTGACCTTGTGTACCCAAAACCCTGCACCAAAACCGTTTTGCATTAACCGAAGGCAGCTCTTGTTAACATCCATCGAGAAAGTTAAGAAAACTTAAAATGGTTAATTATTATTGGTCAATCAGTCACCAGTTTTGTTTCATTTCTACACCAGATCTGTTTGATTATTTGCCAAACAATTAGCCAATCAAAAAAATCACCAATAAAAACGACAAATCATCGAGAAAGGGGTGGTACTACCTAATAATTAAGATGACAGTCTAGCAAGAAACTAACGAATTGGTTTCACCAACAAAAACTAACAATTTCATCAATAAAAACAAGTAAATTAGAACAAGATTAGACGCCGTTAGAATCGGCAACCAATAATATTCAATAGTATTAGGTTTTTTCGTTGTTTAGAATTTTCTAATAAAAAGTTTTGACGTTTCATTCATAAATATTTCCTACGATTATTAATTTATGATTGTAGTTATTACGTTCTTATCAGTATTAGAACTCCATACGCCCACCGATAATAGGACCATTGTCTGTTATCACGGTAGGTACTTGCATTTATTATTTCTTTTTCGAATAATTCTTGTAACAAAAAAATAAAGCAACTGTGGTAACGTAATATCCGTTATTATTTGATAGATTTTATCTTAACTATTATCTCTTATCATTGTTTTAATAATGTCATTGTTCTAATATAACTGTAATGTTTTTTTGGTCGTAGATAAAAAAAAAATGGTGATATTGTAGTAACTTGAGGGCCGACAATTTCAAGTGATTTTGCCTTACCCAGTACCACCCAAAATAAAAAAAATTTCATTCAAAAAAAATGAATACAATGTGGAAAGTGTTGACAAGACGAAAGACATTAGATCCTGTTACAATACAACAGACTCAATTACGACGTGTTCTAAATTGGTTAGATCTAACAGCACTAGGTGTTGGTAGTACTTTGGGTGTTGGTGTTTATGTATTAGCTGGACATGTTGCGAAAGATACAGCTGGACCTGCTGTTGTTCTATCATTCTTAATTGCAGCAATTGCTTCAGTTTTTGCTGGTAAATGTTAATTTTTGATCACACAATTATTGATAACTGATAAGGGGTTTTTTCTTGATAGGACTTTGTTATGCTGAATTTGGTGCCCGAACCCCACGTGCCGGTTCGGCTTATATTTACAGTTATGTATGTGTTGGTGAATTTGTTGCATTTGTTATCGGTTGGAATTTAATTTTAGAATATGTAATCGGTAATTATTCGTAATTATAATTATAATTAGTAGAATTTAATTTAATTTCTAATTAATTATAGGATCTGCAAGTGTTGCTAGAGGTTTAAGTCTCTATTTGGACACTTTATTGAATAACACATTACAAGACACATTTATCGATATAGCACCAATTAATGTTAAATTTATGTCGGCATATTTTGATTTTTTCGCTTTTGGTGTATCGTTTCTATTGGCCAGTAAGTATAATATCATGTTCTGTACTCGCTCTCATTAGGAACAAGCTCACTATTATGACGTCATTGTTTCACTGTTGCCCAAACAACCAATCAGATCAACGATTCGGCCTGTTACCGTGACGTCACGCACGTTACCACCGAGTCTCAGATCGATCCGAGATCAATTTGTTTTTTTCTTCAATTTCAGTTGCCCTAGCTTTTGGAATGAAAGAGAGCAGTCTAGTGAATAATATATTTACTTTATTGAATTTAGGGGTTGTGGTTTTTGTGATAATTGCAGGATCTCTAAAAGGTAATTTATTTCTATTAATTTTAATTTATGGGGGGTAATGAACAAAAACATTGTAGCCGATCCGGAAAATTGGAATGTAAAACCGACAAATCATACAGATAGTAGTATTGGTGATGGTGGTTTCTTTCCATTTGGTATTGAAGGTATGATAAAAGGTGCAGCGACATGTTTTTATGGTTTTATTGGTTTTGATTGTATCGCAACAACTGGTGAAGAAGTGAAAAATCCACAAAAATCAATACCTATATCAATTATTTTATCATTATTTATCATTTTTTTATCATATTTTGGTATTTCTACTGTGGTTACATTAATGGTACCTTACTATCTTCAGGTAGGAAACTCTTTTTATTTTTAATTATTGCATAATCCACGGCAATGAAATTTGATAATTTGGAACAAGTAAGGTATGTATCCGAAAAAAGTCCATGCCTCTAGCGGGATTCGAACCTCGGCGTCTTTCAATTACCGGACTGCACTCACCAATTGTGCTATCAAGACACCTTGACTGTCTTTGGATATTTTTATTATATTAGCGTATCAGAGGTTGTTCTATCAACTATTCAACGTGATATCTTGTCAATATCATTTTAAATCAGTGCAGTCACGCGGCAATTGAAAGATGCGGCGTTCGAATCCCGCTCTAGACACGGACTTTTTGCGGATAAATACGGTAGAAGGACTTTAATTGCTCCAAATTATCAAATTTCTTTTAACCTACTATTTGTATTCTTATTATCAGTTGTACAGTGTTGACGACTGTCTGTCTAGAGATGCAAAAAATGGGTTATCAAATGGATGTCTGACTTGTAGGTCAAGTTGAACGTTTTTTCAATTATAATACATGTGTCTATATTTTTGTTTAATATCCTTGATTTCCTTATTTTAATGATAGTAATTAAATTGATAATTTTGTTACAAATTATTTTATATATTTTTGTTTTTAGGATCCTAATGCACCGATCCCGCATGCTTTCGATATGGTAAATTGGGAGATTCCCAAATGGATTGTAGCAATTGGTGGTATTTTTGGACTTTGTGCTAGGTATATTATCACTATTAGTATTATTTCATTGCATTTTTTTTCAAAAATTTCTTCTTTTTAAGTCTTTTTGGTGCCATGTTCCCACTACCAAGAGTTATTTACGCGATGGCATCTGATGGTTTAGTATTTCGGTTTCTTGGTAAAGTACATCCACGATTTCAAACACCAGTTATTGGAACTCTATTAGCTGGCACATTAACCGGTAAATTTTAATCATTTTCTTTATCTACCTATTTATTAGGTTTGCTCCAACTAAAATCTGAAACTAACAGAAAACTGCTAAATAGTCTGCAATGCCTCTCCACTATGAAGCTAATGAAGCTTAAGTTTCAGCTACAAGGGGTCCTGTAACTCCTTGACACTCGAATTAGGATGTACGTCACTGCGGAGGTGACTTAAAAAAAACATAAGCTTCAGGGCTCCTCAAAGGACATAAGCTTCGAGACCTCAAGCAGCCTGATCCGCTAGTGTCTCTGAGTATTTCGGGATTTTTTGATAGTTTCGGGCCCTAGTTGGAACAAACCTATATTGTTTATTTAATTATGTCGAATTTCAGGTCTTATGGGTGCTTTGTTTGAATTAAAACAATTAGTTGATATGATGTCAATTGGTACTTTATTAGCTTATACAATAGTAGCAGCTAGCGTTTTATTATTGCGGTAATTCTTTTTCTCTTTTATTATTGTTTTTTGTATTGTTTTGTGTTATGCTTTCTGTAATTGTTTATCCAGCTATCAAGTAAATAGTAATAATGATACCATCTTATATGAACCATTAGAAGATTCATCAGAATCTGATGATAGTGATAGGTAAGTAAGTAAGTAAGTTTTTCTACCATTTACTGTCAATTTTTGTCCAATATTTTTAACCATTACTAAAGGATCTCGTTGAATTACAGATATAGTGAGAATCGTTACGACAATACAATTAACGAAAATAGTGAATTACTGCCGCAAAATGATTTAAATTCCAGTATTAGCAAACAAATCTTCAATTGTGGACGAAGTCCAGAACCGACAGTACTTTCGCAAAAAATCGTCTCCATTGAAATTTGGATTTACTGTAAGTTCTTTTAATCGAATTAGGGTCTGCGCGCATTGTCACGGCCAGCTCGTCTCGGTTCATAGTTGGAATTTTTATCCGAAACGTGCACTAGGTCGGAAACGTCCGTCACGTCCAAAACTAAAAACATTGGTTCTTATGGGAGTCGCGAATTGAGACGAGTTGATCCGACCCGTCTCGATTAGAGTTTGCCATAAGAAACAATACTCTTAATTTTGGACGGGATGGACGTGACGGACGTTTCCGACATGGTATGCATAGAACCTTAGACGGTTCTGCCGCAGCGCACCTAGTCTTTAGTAAAATTGCAAACAAACTTTCAGGTATTTTGTGTATTCTGATGGGATTGTGCCCGATGTATTTAAAAACTCCATTATTAAATGGTGAAATATGGGCAATTGTTCTGACCAGTATTGTTTTATGTTTAATGGTTTTTGTGATAATGTCAATTGCAACACAGCCCCAATCGAAACGTCAATTATCATTTAAGGTAGTAATTACTCCTATTTATTTGTTTATTTAATGGTAATGGTAATGTTGGTACTTTTTTCTCTTGGGGATAGGTTCCTTTAGTACCATTGGTTCCAGCTTTAAGTATTTTAGTCAATATTTACTTAATGTTAATGTTGGATAGTCATACATGGATACGATTTGGTGTATGGATGTTGATAGGTTTGTACCATTTTTCTTTTTTTATTCTTCTATTTTAATTTTCTCATTAATTTTTATTTGCACCTATACCTGTAATAACTGCATGCATATTTAGGGCTTCCTACTTACTATTTTTCCGTACGAAATCATTATGATGAAACACGAAATATGAGTATATCTAGTAAAACACACAATCTTACAATAAATGGTTTCAATAATAATGGTTTTATTAATGATAATGATAAGATTGATAATAAATATGTAACATCATCATCATCATCATCATTACCATTACCACCCAGTGAAGACAAAATTGAATCCACAATTGCTGTACTTGATGAAATACTTGAAGAAGCATCAAGAACTATAACACCATCTAGTGAAACACTAGATGATATTGCTATTGTCCATTATAACGATAATCCTTTGCTTCAATCCAAAATTGATAACAATACTAATTCTGTTATAAACCCATCCCAAAGTGATAATGATAACAAAAAAGACTCTAATGATATTGATGATGAATCAAAGATTGCTCAACAAAATAGTGATTCTGAAAGAATATTTGATAAGACTGAGCAAATTGCACACGTGGGAAAAGTTCCTTATGAAGAAACTGTTGATGGAATTCAAATTGATTTGCCACCAAGCGAAACACTAGAAGCCAAAAACGACACTAGTGAGACAGAAAATAACAGTAATGAGGCTAAATCTGAAGTTCCTGAAACTCATACTCTTCCACCTCCAATAGAAACTGCCGAAGTAACAATACACCAGCCGAAATCTGAAATTACTGAAGCTGAAATTGTACCTCTAGAGGTCAGAAGTCTTGAAACTGATGCACCTGAAACTGAAATTCCAAGTCCAACTCCAATAGAAACTGCCGAAGTAACAATACCACGTCCGAGATTATCCGATATTTCGACCATAAAATTGAAAAAAACTCCCAAAATACCTCCAGTTGATTATTCAAGACATAATTCGGTTATTGATAATGATGATAATTTAAATAATCACAATTTAAAATTGAGTGCACCAGAATTTCAAGCATTTAAAGAGAAACTGGAGAAAAATCTTCAAGTACCGGTACGACCAGTTTCCTTCATTATGCCCATTGTTGATAAAAAAGTTCCTATTGAGGATCAAACCACACCACCACCACCAAATGATGATGTAATTGAAGAAAAAATTAATACGATTGAAGCTAAACAAAAATTGGCGGAATTTCTAGAGAAATCAACTTCTTTACCAGATCCTGTTCAACGTGCAAATGATAATGATCATGATAATAAAGAGAATATTGATAATACGGAAAGGAAACTGAATGGTCCGGTTAATTCCAAAAATGCTGAAACTGACCACAGGTTCAAAATGACTGATACTCTAAATAGTATCAAATTAAGACGAGTTGAAAGTTTGAAGAGTGATAATAATAATGATGATAATAATACTCTGGAATAAAAAATAGTGGAAGAAGGTCGTGGATATTATTTTTGAATCTCTGGATTGATTCCATGGCAATACAAAAGACACTTTTCCTACACTTTTCTATTACCATTCCTTTTGCTTGTATTATCTCTTTATTATCATTTTGTTCTTTTTTGTGTTTTTGTATGGATTTTGCTTCCTAAACTAACCGCTAACCTAAACCTTTGTACAAAAAACTGTTGGACTGTCATTAGATTCTTTACAGGTTTATCTATGTATGGCTTTTATGGTCTTCCAAATAGTCTAAGAATTTACAGAAATTATGAGAGATTAGAGTAATTTGATTTTTCTCAAAGCAGAAATATTTATTATATGTAATGTATGATAATAAAGACTTTGACCAATAGAATATGTTCTTTTTCAATCCTTCCATCCGATGGTGGGGTATTTGTATCACCCTTCCGCCGTATTCCATAAGTACCACTTGGGTACCGCCTTGTTTGGAGGTACATGTAGAGGAACCTGCCACTATTTGTATCCCTGGTAACTCTAATTTCGACCTAATTATAGCACCGTCAAGGGCTACTATTCTGTTTCACATTTTGACATCGTTGTTCCGATGTGTCAAAAAATTTCTTTTCGGAAAATGCCAAATTCCAATTGTATTTGCAAATCAAATTTCTGTCCAAACATAAAAAATATCGAAGAAAAGCAACCGAGTAAGTCAAAAAAATGGGTCGATTTGTATAAAATCTGGTGCCAACATGTCGAGAACGACCAAGAATGGTACCGAAATCGTTTGAAAGTTCTTCGCAAACATAGAGCAAAGCACATTTTATCAAAAACTAAAGGTATTCATGATAGATTGATTCGATTGGCTGGACCGGAATGGTACCAAGAATTATCACCAAAACAATTTGAAATTGTGGATTGTTTCCAATCGTGTATTGTTAAAGATACCAAAGATGGTACTATAATCAATTGTCACGAAAATTTAATTAATTTGGGAATAACGAGAAAATATTACCAAAAAAGTTTAAAATTGGCTTTAAATAAGTGCCACCAATGTCCAGTAGAGTTCTTTTTAATTTTATATCAATTATTCAATCCTGAACGCACAGATTATTCACTCGATGATCGATTATTATTATCAGCTGTTGTGCATTTAACAATGCAAGACACATTAAAGGAACTACATGTAAGGATACCGTCACCCCCAAAGAAACCACCACCAGCACCACCAAAGGTACCATCACCTACCAGTAAACGAAAAAGACATTACATATCACCATATTTGGTACCACTTAATTTTAAACCATCACCAGAAAGACCTACCGGTACTTATAGGAACACCCAAATTCAATATCCAACCAGTCCATATTTTAATTACCCTAAAAATCTTCGAAACGTGGTCAAATCTTGTTTTGATCAAGGTTTATCAAGAACTGATTTTGAAATAAGATTTGAGCTAAAAATTGCTCAATCTTTTTACGAGAATTTGGTCAATTTTCGACCAGTACCAGAACTACTAGAACCTTCAATTTATAAACCGTATGAAGATTTCCAAAGTACCCCATTGTTCCAAGAATCACTTGATGATAATGAAAACGATTCTAATATCGGTTTTATTCTAAATGGTATGACATTTTCGAAAAGTGGTACTTTGATACCGATTATTCAAGGTGTCACAAAAATCAACCGGACTTCAAATTACGGTGATTACTGCAACGATAAAATGATTACAAAAGGGCTTGAAGGTTCTTGTGGATGTAAAGGCCAAAACGAAAATAATTCCAAGATGGGGTTTATTGTAAATGGTATGACATTTTCGAAAAGTGGTACTTTGGTACCGATTATTCAAGGTGTCACAAAAATCAACCGGACTTTAAATTACGGTGATTGCTGCAACAATAAAATGATTACAAAAGGGATTGAAGGTTGTTGTGGATGTAAAGGCCAAAACCAAAATATCCTCAATATTGAAAGAAACCATCAACCATCTCAAATAACTGATGAAATTCAAACTGGAAATCTTTGTGATTGCCTTGAAAAATATTATAAAAGAATTGAAGAATGTGAAAATTATAGGAAACGTCATCAATTCGTGAAGAAATTGAAAGAAAATAAGAATAAATATATAATTGGTGGTGTTATCAATACAAAACATGGACCGATATGTTTAATAACAGGATTATGTCCACCGATCAATTGCAAATGTACTCCAGTTGTGGAAGAACGTCCTAAAAAGAGAGAATATTTAGAAAATTTACCAAAAGTACCACCAGGTCGTACCAAATATGTAATCAGTGGTGTTAAAGAAACAGATAATGGTAATATATTTATCTTATCAAATGCTCTACAAATGGAAGACTGTAACTGTATGAAACTTTACAATTATTTCCTTGATAACCATGCAAATTGTATCAAACTATATGAGGCTTATTTGGAAAAAACCAAGTTCACATTGGACGAGTATGCAGAAGATTTAACACCAAGTGTTGGCGGAGAAGTTGAAGCAACTGGTGAAGTCCTAGGGTGTCAAAACCCCGAAGATGGATTTGAGGAGAAGCCTGAAATTTCGTCTGGAGAGCCCCGAAAATGTAGTTTTGACGAAGAAGTTGAAGCAACTGGTGAAGTCCTAGAGTGTCAAAACATTGAGGGTGAAATTTCGTCTGTAGAGCCCCGAAACTGTAGTTGCTCTGAAGGAAATACAATGAAGAATGAAAAAGAGATGCAAAAAGAACGATATAGTTGCCAGTGCAATAGACTGTCAGTAAATGAAACGAGATCGATTTCAGAAGATTATGAATCTGACACACAAGTACCCCGTGAAGTCCAAAATAAGGATCAAGAGTCTTTGGTGTTGAAGAGATTCTTTATTTACAAGAAACTGCCGTGTAGTCCAAAAAAACAACAATCTATTTTAAAAGTATTTGTGTTTTTCTAGTAAAATTTGGTTGATTCTTGAAGTCCAAAAATTTCCAGGTCGCACTGAATAGTATGGCTGAGGATGGTTACCCATTAGCCAAGCTTCCCGACTCTTATAGGTTACCACATTTTAAATTATGGATGCAAATGAGATGCGGTAAATATTGGACACAATCTGATCAAAGTATTAATCAAAAATTGTTTGAAACAATGCCAAAACTATTAAGCATACAAATTTTAGGGCTATATTTGAAGAAAAATGTACCATTGTGGAACCATATAGGTTCTTGCCGGCGCAATATCCCAATGGCAGAATTGAATATTCGTCGAAACTTGACGTGGAAACAAGTGGAGTATTGCCGAAAAATTGTAAAAAGGTTCTTAGCAATTTCGTTAATTTATCTAACGATAAGGAGAAATTTCAGGTAGCTGAAGCTAAAGGTTTGTACTACAAACGGTTAAAGGAGGCAATGATCGATTTTGGTCGTGAATTTTTCCCGACTACCTTCTCTTATGAATTCCCAACGAAAACTTTCCGTGATTGTTACTTTGCGTATACACCAGCGAAAGAGTCAGATATTGTAGCAAGATTTCTTTTGGAGGATTCAGAAATTAGAGATTTCACAAAACGAACAGTTTGCAAAAATTAGAATCAAACACATTATTAATAAAAAAATGTATTTATTTTAGGCCTTTTTGGGGTTTTATAAATAAATAATAATCTCACATATGTGAAGTCCGAGACTTTATGCTCAAATTATCATTACTATCTGGTACCACTGCTGCTACACAATCTTTTTCTTTATTCTCAGATTCAACATTTCTCTTCTCATTACTGTGCCAGATGCCGTAACCAAAATAAATTATAAAACCTAGAAATTTTTGCTTTATTTACTCGTCTTCGTTATAACTCAAATGTTAATTTTACCAATAACCATCCAATATGCGTATTTCTCCCATGTAGTTGCTGGTAGTGTTGTCATTAGATAAACATTAACTAAAATACTAGCACCCGGTATCCATGGAACACAAGGTACGGAAAATGTTAATTTCACTCCTGATTTTGGTTGAAAATGGATCAAAAATAAAAATACAACTAAAATTATTAACAAAATAGCAAGTATAGATAAGAGCCAAGGCTTATCTAAGTCATCTTCCAATCCTGTTATCAATCCGGAGAAAATAAATGACACACAAACTAAAATTTTGATTGGTCAAAGTTTAAGGAATCATTTCTTTACGTAGAAACTTACAATAGAAAAATACAATCCATGCTACAAGTGATGCTGATACAGCATTGGGAACTCGCGCATTAAAATTCAGCATTTGATTCACATATTTCCCAAATGGTATTCGTTCCTGTTTATCGGATTTCTTTGCAGGTTCATCTTCTGCATAACGCAAAATTAACACACAAGCAGCTACCATTGAATAAGCTAGAAGTGTTCCAATTGACATCATATTAGTTAAGTTAGTTAGTTCAAAAATACATGCTAGAGTTCCTGTAAAGTGCACAAATTATTGTCGTTTTGCCAAAATTTTTTTGCTATTGGTACTACCCGTAAATACTCCAGCAATTAGAGTACCCATGAATGGTGTGTGGAACTTGGGATGAACTGTTGCCAAACCTCTAAATAACAAACCATCAGATGCCATAGCATAAATAATCCTTGGTAATGGAAACATAGCACCTAAAAGACTGAAATTTGATCAAGATCAAGTCGAGATGAAATGCAAAATGATGCTAGTGAGTACCTCGAAAATAAACCACATAAAGCTCCAACACTCACCACATATTTCAAAGCATACCAACCAACTTGCTCGTACACGTGTGGCAAAGGAGCGTTCTCATTCTGTGACGAAAAAAATCAGATATTGATTGTTTGGTTTGTCAAAGAGCTTTACCTGTAGATAGTACGGTAGCATCATTGTTACTACTGTTGAAATTCCAAAGTAGGCAAAAAATACGATCAGGAGCGATCCAACAACACCAATAGGAATCGATTTTTGCGGTGTTTTGGCTTCTTCACCGGCTGTAGCAATACAATCGAAACCAATGAAACCGAAAAAACATCTAGCTGCACCCTTAACAATTCCTTTGATACCGTACGGAGCAAATCCACCGGTACCATATCCTGATGGTACTTGATCTTGAGGTATTGACCAATTTGAAGCTTTTACTGCAAAGAAAATTCAAAATTACCATTGGAAAATCGTTAGAATTACCATTTACCTTTCCATAGACCAGAAATGATTACAGTTGTAACTACAATTAAATTAACCAGAGTGAAGATATTGTTAACCAGAGTTGATTCTTTGGCACCAAATGCAATAGCAGCTGGAAATTTCGACAGTTAATCATTGAGAAGAATCTAGTAATAAGTGTTTACTGGCAAAAACTAGCGATAGTCCTAATGAGAAAATATCAGCGTATTCACCAATTTGTCCACCGGACATTGGCATATTTTCTTCAAAGAAACTCGACATTACTTTATTCGACAGTTCATCTAGATATAAAAATAATGCCTTAACAACAGTCGCTGAACCAATTAGATACTCTAAAATCAAATTCCAACCAATCACAAAAGCGAATAGTTCACCAATACACACATAACTGTAGACATAAGCTGAACCGGCTTTTGGTACTCGTGCACCAAATTCAGCATAACATAAACCTGCAAAATTTTTGCAATAATTGTTTGTTTCTTGGAAATCTGTGCCATCTTACCGGCTAAAATGGAGGCTAAAGCTGCAATTAGGAATGATATTGTAACGGCTGGTCCGGACGTGTTTTTTGCAACATCACCAGCTAGTACATAAACACCAACACCTAAGGTACTACCGACACCTAATGCTGTTAGATCTAGTGTTGTCAAAACTTTTGCTAATTTCGTTTCAGTTGCAATATGTATTGATTTGCGTCGTGTAAAAGCATCACGTACACTGTTCCAACTTAAATCTGTTAAACGCATTTTCGCAATACCTACAAATTGAAAATAAAATCTATGATTAAGGCATAATAGAAAAGTTGGTACTTAGGCACTTATTAATTTCCATTTTTTAAAGAAAATTGTATGAAAAAATGACAAAATAGTAGGCAAACACTACGAAACTACGATATTAACACTGTCTGACTGAGATTTGATTTGTTTTAAGAGCATCTCAATTATTAGTAATTGATACTGACTTAATTTAAGTTCAATGCCATATTTAAAAGAAAAAAAATAAAAAAATTACCTTACTTTCAAACATATGTATACATATATGTAACTAATTACAGTATTTGTCGTGTGATAAAAAAAAGGTCAATTGTTACACTTATCAAGTACTACCTGCCACGATCCAGTACTAAGGTAGCAGCATCACAAAATATTTTTAACTTTTTTTCCTTGAGTACCTGAGTCTTATATTTTATTGTACCACGTTTATGGTACTATATTGTAGTTATAATACTAGAAAAATAAAAGATTAACGTTAACTGATAGCATTCAACAAATTGTTAAATCTAGATTAACTCAAAATTGATTATTTGACAAACAATGTAAGTGTGTTATCAGATTTTTGTTAGAAAACAAGTGGTAGTTCCGTGAAAAGGTTCCCCTAACAAACACTTAATTACTGTTAATACTTAATTTTTAATTTAATTTAATTGGCGGCAGTGGGAAAATCAATTATTATATTATATTGTAATAAAATTCCCTTCAGTTTATTATTAATTATCCGAGAAAATCTGGGACAATTTGCAATTCTTACCAGTTTTAAATTGAAAGACTCAAACATTTAAACAATAAAAGTAGAATAAGAGTGTTTATTCAAGTTTCAATAACAACACTTTTAATTATAGACAGTGACCGATCTTCTATTAAGCTAATGAAACTCAAGTTTTACACAGCCCCTCAAAAAACCTAAGTTTCAGGCTCTCAAATACCTGGGGCCGCCACTGATCATATGGATAAAAAAAACAGGACTAAGATTAAAATTAGTGAATTTCTGGATATATTATCAACATTTTATTGAAATTATTTGTTGTTGTTGATAAGTAATTGCAAATATAATAATAGACAAGTATTAATTATGTAATTGTAATAAAGTATGTCCATGAAGCTGATAATAGGAAATTATTGGTTTGGAAAATTAATTAACAATAACATTGTATTCTACAAAACAACAATGTATTCGACCTACGTCTATCTGAATCATACAAAAATTATTCTATTACGAAAAAAGGACGCATTTCTCTCCCCACATTAGATTTGATCCGGATAATCGAGGTTCAACTATATTAATTGAATGAATTAAATCGTCAAGCACATTTGAAAATGGCTGACAAGCTGAATCAATGTTAATTATATCCGAAAAGTATAGCGGCCTCGACCGGGACTTGAACCCGGGACCGGGAAGGTATAGTATGGCTTCGGTAGTTTAGTT
>JAZBHA010001292.1:7278-21265 GCA_037464855.1 Iselma pallidipennis | reverse complement strand
ATAATCAAAATAAATTAATAAATTACACAAATCTACTATTAATAATTTATCTAAGACTGCTTCGTCTCGTTCCAGTTTCGTTTATTTTTTTCCTGTTCTCTGCTTCCATTCTCGTCCAATATCTCTTATCATCAATATGGTAAATTGTCTCGTAATACTGCTTGTTTGTCGTATTTGAATTTCTCACATTTACCCCACCAGCTCATTTTAATGCAACGTTTTTTCGGCTTCAAAATGAAACATTTCGATTGAACATAATTGAAGAATAATTTACCAACCAGATTTGCATCACTGGTATCTACCATTTTCAAACATGCACGAAAACTGTAAACACAAAATATAGAGATAATATCGATAATAATATAATATAATGAATGATAATAAAAGATGGTAATAAATAGATCAGAAACAGTTGGGTGATTTCCGTTCAAGTAGTCATAACTTTTCAAGACTCAAGTTTGCCGAAGTGTTATTGACGGTTTTATTAAAATTTTCACCATTAAGGTGGAAATATTTGGAAACGACTATGTTACATACGTAAATCTGATCTTATTTCTTAGAGATTTGAGGCGTTTTTGGGCGACTCAACGTCTTTAAGCGGGTTCAACAAGCGCCACAGCAATGACGTCTTTTGATTGGTTCTCTTGCCAATCAAATGCACGTTCTTGATGGAGTGGTTCAATCGTGTGCTTTATACGAATACGCTGAGTCGCCGAAAAACGGCTTCAGTCCAAAAACTCGACAGATCTGGTAAAAATCGATAAAAACCACCCAGATGAAGGATTTAAACGAAAATCGACTTGTAAATCGACCGAGAACAGCAGCTGTAACGTGTATGGTAGATCTTTATTGAAATCTCAATCAAATAGAGTTGTCTATCGTTAAACCGTATTATATTTCTTATACATACACCCATCTAGCTAATAAATCAACAACAAAAAACTATTAAAATTGTTTAACAACATCCATATAAAACCAAACTTTATTTACCTACATTATTATTTATTTCTATATTTACTGATTTAATTGAAAATTTATGACTTTTCACAATATTGTCTTCCCCTCCACCTATTATTATCATCATTTTAAACCCTTTCTCTTTCATTTTTATTAACCGCATTCTTACGCTACATTGTTGGAGAGAGAAAAAAAAACAACCTAATCGGATATTCGCGCATTGTGGGACTTTATCACTAATTTCCGGACGAGCGACGACGACGCCCCAAAATCCCGGAATGAGATCGTAATAACAACGATCACCTTTAAAACAGTTGTTGTTGGTTGATTACTGCAATCATTTTTTTTTCTAATAATTTTCATATAAAAAAATAATAATCATAAATTTTGTTTTTATTATCAAATTTCTATGTTTGATTTTAATATAAAAGGAAAAAGAATGAGTAGAAAGTTGCATATTTCAATAATAAATCAATATTTAATTTAAAAAAATATAATGATTTACAACACGGAATTTTATTACCAACAAATTACAAATATCTTGAAAAGATTTATTGATCATCTTCGTTATACTACCAATTGACTAACACAACAGACTGATTGTTGATTGTAGTAGTTTTATATTGAAAACAATAAGAATAAAAGAATTTTGAACAACTGTTTTGATTTTTGTGGGTCTTTCTTGTATTGTGGACCTACAAAGACTTGGTTCTTTTGACTAAAAACCGCAATAAAACAATTGTAACAATAGACTAATGAGATAAGAGTTTGCTTCTTTTCGAGCCTTCTCACCTCCTCTCGGTCCTGTCGAATTTCATTTTTGCCTCATTATTCCATTATTTTCATTGTTTTGTTGCTTTAGTCGAAAGGCCCGAGTCATTCTAGTTTGACTATACTCTTCAGTAGCAATTAAGCTCTACAACGACTGCCAACCACAAAAAGAACTAACAAAGTGGATTTTCTTCTATAATGATGTAGTATAGTTAGTAGTAGTTGAGGCGATTTTCATCTGATTGAGCTAATCGTTTAACAGTCAAGAAACAGGCGCTAAAGACGAACAACAGAACAGAACAAGAAGAGGGAAAACGAAAAACTAATAATACCGGGTGTCACAAAGCTAACAATTGTGGTAGTAGCACTAATTGACAGCGATCTATGTCAAGTCGACCGGAAACGATATAACAAGTAGGAAAAGCTCCAGTCCGGTGGTATTAGGATCACTGTAATACAGCACTTTTTTCTTTTAAAGTTAACAAGAAAAATAAATATTGGACTTTCTAGGGTTGCTGCACATACACACACACCGAGAAGTACTTATTGTTCGAGGTGAAAACAAAAAGAGTTATTGAATTAACACCGAAATGACAGTAAATAACTCATAGTAGATGTACAGATGGTCAATAGGGGAACTACTAAAGAAATATTTAGGTTAAATACTTATAGTTGTCAGAATTTGAAATGAAATTAGATAATAACGGTATAGAAATATTAAATAAACATTAGTTCTTCTTGAACCTAAAACAACACTAACGTTAAAACTTTTTACCGTCAGTTCAGGGTTCCACAAAGTTGCGCTAACCAATCAGAAGCTAATAATTACTGTACGCATAGTAATTCTGAGCTTCTGATTGGTTATCGCAACTTTGTTGTACGTAAATTGAGAATTCGGGTAGCTGCAACGTGTATGGAAGCTTTAAAAATGATGGGGCAAGTGCTCTGTTTGGTTTCGTTTTATAAAAAAAAAACAGAATTTTCTAGAAAACAATCATAAATAGAATAAAAATTAAATTATGAAATTAATTCAACAGTCATTTTATTAATCCCGTTTTACTGCATTTCTGTTATCCTTTGGCTTTTTCTTAAACTGTAATAAGTGGCAAAGAACTTGTTTCTTAGCTTCATTAAAGACTGGAACCGGTAGAAAATTATTTTACGTACATTGATGGTTTTTAAGGAATATTTTTACCACTAATTGATTGAATTTTTGTACCAAGACGCTCGTAAAATCAACCTTTTATTAACACAACACAGTCCAGTCCTGGATGATAATATAAATAATAATATCCCTTGACTTGTCCCTTTATTCTTTTTTGTATCACATAAGGTCACTTTATTTCTAGTTGATTGAACAAGATGTATACTATATACATGGCCGTTTGCGATACCCTAATCGTCTACCAGGACCGTATCTGGCGATTATTAATAGTCGAATTCCGATTAAAGGTAAACCGATAGAATCGAGGGAGATATTTCGGCCAAATAGCCGGACAATTCTCCCCCATCGTCGTGTGAAATATAATGGACTTTTATTTATGTCGTACAATGATCAATGATTTATTCCAACGACAGGACCGGCTTCAACTCCTAATCGAAAATTCAAAAGAATCAAATATTTTTAGGGAAAAATCACAGGAACCTTTATTATAAAACAAGTTCTAATTGGCCCTTGAAATGATTATAATAATGTTTTGTATTGTATTGATAGTTGCTTGTTAGATGGATACGTAAAAAATACGGTCCTGCCTCCAGGGCCGGCGTTGACAACCACAGGAGGCGGCAAAGAAATGACCCGTACACGTATTATCTGATTGAGAAGTATCTTTACAGTTGGGCGCGCCCTTTCTGCGCCTGTCAATTGTTAAAAGACACGGCCTACTGTCACACCACTACAATATAAATTGTCGAAAAGGACAGAGATAGACAAATGAATTTTCTGGTGGTGGTTTTTTTTGCCACATCCGCCGCCGCCGCCGCCGCACGGAAAATTCAATATTTTCCATTTTCTATACCGAATATCTTTTATAATAATTAGAATTTGGGAATTGTTTTCAAATGAAAACGTTCCGAATTAACGAGTGACTTTAATTCGAATCGTAGTAGACGGCTTTTTAAATTATTCAAAGGTCTTAAAAGAGACGGGTTTAATTAATGTCTGGACTGCACTTGGTGGAGTAACTAACACGATGATAATAATGATGATGATGATGATGATGATAAGAGGAGGAAGATATTGAGAAATGTTTATATAGAAATCTACTAATCAGCTTAGTAGTGACTGGTTAATAAAAGGTGCTTTAAAGATGATACATTTATACAAGTGATGAAATGTTTGTTAACAATATTAACACTTTAATTCGTTTTTAACACTTTCCAACTACACTGGAATTCGAGAAGTTTGACGGAGAAAGCACAAAACTAATAATAATAAAAAACTGCATTTTTAGTTCGGTTTTTGATTTAAAAAAAAAAACTGTCGGCACTGCTTACATATTTGACAGTGAAGATTTGTAAAATTTTACTCTTTGTTTATGTTTCTGATAAGATCTCTTATTTTGAAAAATTATCCTGTCCAGCATACCCCAATCTTGATATAACTCCATCTCAAGTTACCGCCCTTATCGCGTCCACCTGAATGAATATCTGTACATGATTAGATTTAAAGACCCCTGTGCATTGACGAAAAAAACATCCCATAATCTAATTAATTATCGAAAATTAATTTGACCATATTAATACAAAAATTAGTCTCAAATTTGGTACTCTTTTTGGTCTTTGGATGATCATGTATATGTCTGAAATCCTGTCACAATGAATTAAGCCGACAATCGTTTCAACATCATCATCGTTAAACAAATCTGAGTTGGTTGTGTGTGATCATAAAAGAACAAGGGTGCGTTTCAACACTCGAGGGTGCCTTTTCGTTGGGGGTTTTGTTTGGTTAACAGCGGGAGGTCTGACCGTCGCACCACCAGCAAAAAAAAATTACAATGTCGACAGATTTTTTTTCTTTCAGGACAATAGTATTCAGGTAGTGGTATAAGTGGACTTGATAGAATTCAAAGAATTTTTCCGCAAGATTTTCACGTTTTGAACCAAAAAAAAATTGAATAAATATAAATAACAAGAGGCATTATGGTAATTGGTGTTGAGAAGTGGTTGTAAAACACATACAACGATGACAACTGGCGAAGGTGTTTGTTCTTAACAAATACACCTGCAGCCATAATAATATGATGTCGATATCATTGCATAATATAGGTACAGAAAAATTTTTGTTCTATTTTATTGATGATGATAATAATACTGACCGTTCATCGCAGCTGCAATGCATTATAGTGTTGACTCTCCAATTGAACAATCCATATTTGGTCTCAAAAGCACCTATCCAGAATGGACAGGCCATATCGTGTCGACGACAACATTTATCAGTACGTGAAAAGCCACCTAAACGGGTGTATTTGTCAGCCGAGTAGCCTTTACCGCACCATTTCGTGCCGGGAATTCGCAGGAAATCCGAAATGTCCCGTCTTGATCTGAACAATTTTTATTTTTTACACAGAAACCAGATAATAATAAATAAGGAATTTGTGAAAATTCTGATAATAAGTAGAAAGTCGTATTCACTATGTGTGTGTGTGTATTCCACCCTTTTCTTTCATCGTTTAAGAAAAAAAAAATAAAGGAAAACCTAACGGTCACGTAATTGAGGAAATATTATTCGATGTAGAACTGATATAATTGCAGTGATAAGGGAATAATGCGACACGAATTATCAAACGAAACGCTATTTTGTCGAATTAAAGGAACAAATAAAATTTATAGAAAAAAATACAAAACTAGACCCAACTATTCAGAGTATTTTCCAACAAAAGTAGAATTTTCCCATGAAAAACAAGACTTGTGTCGTAGCTTTATCAATATTTGTGGCATTATATCACTTTTATGAAAAAAAAAATAGTAAAATACCTAAATAGTATTAGGGTGTGTATACACGGGCAAGTTTTCTCTTCTAACTTGTCGCTGTCTTCCTAAAAAAGAGACAAACAATGGTTTCTTCTCTATTTTTAGAGAGATTATTTGTCACGGGAGAGTGGGAAAAATCTTTCCATGTATACGCACCCTTTGGCACAGGTTACTCCGGATAAAATGAGAAAAGTTACGATATCAGTTGTATTTTTCCCGGACCGTTTGCTTATATTTTCGAAATTTGTTGTTTTTCTGAATTATCTTATAACTGACTACACGCATCAGATCGGAATCGAATCGGCGTGTTTTTAAAACCCATTGATTCTTATTAGAATACTGGCGCATACGTAAAGCTCCGGCTGTGGGTGCCCGTAAGAACCAATGCTTTTAAAAAACACGCAACGGGCCCGTTCTGATGCGCGGAATCGGTAACTCAACGAAAATGCCCAACACCTTTTTTTTGTTGTTTTAGGAGAAAGCCTACCAACCTGTTATCACACTGACAATGTGTTATTGTGAACGGTGAAAAATTATAATAATTATATTTGGTGGTTAGTCCTGGTATTGAGATTTTACAATGATCATGCCTTCTACAACAACGGTCAGTCTTCGACATAGTGCCCAATTCTGTATAAGTTTTGGCATTCGTTTCATCACCACACCACAATGTACCAGGCAATATAAACATTGATCTCTTGCTACGACGGTTTTTATGAATCGTTGCCGAATTATATCTAAACCAAAAAACAATAAAGAAAAAAAAGAAAAAAAATGATAAGAATCAAGACATACACACACACATAAATACGAGTTTCCCCCACAAGAAACCAAAATTTTCCAAATTTCCAATAATATTAATAATGATAATAATAAAATTGAGATATTTACCTGTGCGCGATTCCGTTAGCATTTTCGATTTGTTCTTTCAATTTCCGATGTAAACTCTTACATGATCTTCTCATTAATGTAAAATTGAACCATTTATGAATACTATTCGATAATTGTTGTTGTTTATCTAAATTCTCTATAGTTATATTCGAGGTAGTTAATAAATATTTTAAATCATTCTTAAATGTATTTAGGAACTTTTCAATTTGATCTCTACGATGTAGAATTTCGCAATCTTCTAATTGATCACCATTATAAATCAATTGGATTAATGTATGATTGTCGGTTAATTGGCGGAATTTTATATCATCCATTGATCTAAAAAAATACAGAAAAAACACAAATTTTTATAAAACGGTATATAAATCTTGAATTAATTGAAATAACAAGACGACAAGTTGAGAAGTTGAATGAAGAAACAACAACAACAACATAGACATTTTCTAACACTTTCATGATGATCAATCAAAGCGAACAGCGACGAGATCTTCAATGATAACATTTTAAGGAAATTATTTCTATTATTCGGATACTCGGGAATTGGATCAAACCGAGATTTAACCGAGTCGATAATAGAACGAGTTCTAATAATGAAATTTGGAAATTCTACAAAATTTTGTGTAATAAAAAATGAAGAACAATCGAATAAAATAGGTAGGGCTTGATCCTCATGTCTTCTTGCATCATAGGAGAGGTCGTCAGATCAAATAATAATTACAACTATATACAAGAATATTTAAATAAGTTGAAACAATAGTTGATATGATAATAATGTATGTGTATGGATGTGTGTACAGAGAGACTCAAGTAGGTTGTAAAAATATTGAAAACAATCGACTATTTAGCCAACAATTTAAATTTTGAATATATATAGATTGTTACTGTCGGTCGTTGCATCTTTATGTTATGATATTAGTCGTCCAGGCTAAGAGGAATAATATAGGGGCGCACCACTGTCATCTTTGCGTACATTGCGTACTCCCGTTCAAAGTTCTTCTCAGCTTGGACGACTGATAGTTGTTGATATTATTTTGAATAGATTCCCAATTATGTTATCGAAAAATGAGAATAAAACAAGGAGTCTATATTAGTGGTGTGATCGAGTCTAAGGTCTGATAACGGATCAAAAGTTAAGCGATTATTTATTTTTATTCGTAAAAAAAACGTTAAACAATTAGATTTTTAATGGATATTATTTGGTTACCAGACAGATCCGGGAATGGAATGAACAATCGAACAGAAGGACACAATAGCGCCCCAGTTCTTTAGATCTACATAGTATAATGTATCTTTGTATGTGCTGGGTGTATGTGTTTGTGTGAGTGTGTGAAGTGGTTTTGTGGGGGAGAAGCGACCCCCAAGTACTTTCAAAAACCCTCTCTCGATCTCTCAACTTGAAGAATTAGTAGGAGGTATAGTCATCCGGTATCGGATATGATACTGACAGTGAACCACCACCACCACCATTACCAATCACGCAATCCACCCCCACATGATTGTTGGAAAATTTTCGAATTTTCTAGTAATAGCAATAACAGGACTTATCCATTGAGTTAATACAACCGCAAGGATTTAAGCCTATAATGCATCTGGACAAAATCAAGACCAACTATCCTGGAACTAATTCGAATTGAATCCTTTCAGTAAACATTCAAAAGGGAACAAAAAATAGTCCTCCTCTCGACTTTTCATGATGGACAAGAACAAAAAATTTGGAAATAGTAGATACTTGATCTGTGTGTGTGTGCTATAGGCCGCAGCTATCATTATTATCCTTTTTACTCCTTATTGTTTGTGTGTGTGTGTGTTAGTGTGTATATATCCTGGTTTGATGGTTGGACTACCCACTTGAACTGGGCATTGTTTCAAATGGGGCAATAAAATAAGACTATCAATTCCAGTAAGAAAAGTCAAAAGACAAGTGCTCTCTCACAACAACAACAACAGACGGATCTTCGCTATCTTTAAACAAGACATTGTATAATAATAATAACAATAATAATAATGATAATAATTGTTGTTTAAAATGGAGCAAATTTTCCAGAAACCAAACACACAATATAGTTGTTACTTTTTTATCAAATTTTGATAATTTTTCACGGATATACGATAAAACCGCATGTTTTCAACACGTAATTGTTACATCATTGAATTTTTTTATAAAAATAATTAACAAAAAAAAATGGAATAATTTTTCAGTGTCTAGTGTCTCCTGATAAGGCGCATTTTTTTGTGTAGAAAACATCGAAATGATAAAAATTTCATTATTATTATTATTATTATTTTTGTCTGGTAGAAATTACTATTTATTCTTCTCACACATCCACACACTATAATATATTTACATTTACCCTCCAAATATCACCCTCTCTCATATAAATATTAAACTACCTGTTTTCGTCCTTTTTTTCCTCAAATATGTATTTTTCTCTAATTTTTGTATGATTTTCTAAATATTCTATAGGTAGATCTGGGAAATATTTGTAGAATGTTTACCACACGCTTTTAAATCAAGGTCTTGATGGTAGTTTTTGAAAAATCCTCCACACCCATTGGATAATAATAAATCCACGGGCTTTCATTCTTTCACTATACAATCTATATACAGGTCGAGGATAGAAAACAGACCGATAGATATATGCAGATTTTCGACAGATTAGACCAAACAAATCTATAAATATTGAAAGTTTAGAAAACTGACCAATTTCAACAAAAAATTGCATCTCTACTGGACTATTTTTAAAGAAACTGTTAGCTTGGAAACAGGTTTTTTTCAGGTTGTAGATATTGTCCTCAGTCTGTATACGAAATGACGGAAATTTCTATACAATCAACAACACTCATAAATTTTGAGCGCCTATTCTTCATCTATGATTGGAATATTTACAAGAGACACACACAATCAATAATTACCCGAAACTAATTGCTTGTCATTTTATAAATATTTTAAAAATTTCAAGGAAAAAAATAGAAATTTAAGGGACGAAAAAAGAATAATTCGAGACTTTATCGGCCCTATCATTGTTCTCCAAAAGCCACAAACAATGAGACGTTTCTCTGAAATGAATACATCAATTTTTAATTTAAAAGAACAGGCCGATATCTTGATTATCGGTGCAACGTCTCGGAAGACCAGAACCAAAAAAAAATACCGAAAAATAAATAAAAGGGGAGGAGTGGCCGGGATCCTCCCTCTCATTCCATATTTATATATATTTTTTTATTATCAAAAAATAAAGTACAAAACTACCTTGACCTTGCCCTTATGACATAATTCGATTTGTATCTTGTAACCCCCTATACAACCACCCTTTGCCACTATCAACTAAAAACTACCACCACTATCAACCCTTATTGTAACGATATCAATTATGTTGTTTTTAAAAATTTTTTGCAATAAATCTGTACTTCTAATAGCAAAACAAGTCCTTTCAAGCATTAATTGCAGGGTGAATATTGTTATTTAATAATATGAATTTTCGTTAGAATGGGGGTGGGTAGTCGTCAGAGATAGAGGGTGACAAGCATCACAGATCAAACACCAAAAGTGAGTCATTTCAAGTTGATTTGATTAAGTATGTATTGAGATATCTGATACTAGTGTCGGCATGTTAGTTCAACCCCTTATTCAAAAATCACCCCAAAAACAGTTTTTTTCTTCTTTACAATCTACCTGACTTTTATATAAACGATCATCAATAAGGTAATTGGTGAAGAATTCGAAATTAGACAACTTGAGGAATGTGGAAATGGCAAAAATACCGATGAAGTAATGACCTTAAAGAAGTACAACAAAAAAAAACTGTCAATCACTCAAAACTTGACAAAAAAAAAATTGATGGGATTTGAATAAAGTTATTGTTGTTTGGCGTGATAATAATATTAATATTATTATTATTTAAAGAAAAAAAATTGAATAACAATATGTATGGAATGTTGGTGAGTTTTTGCAAAATTTCTCTAGAAATATTTACCCTTTCGCCACAGTGGTCTCTTTGCCAGTAATACCATCATAATAGATCCTTGTCTCCACTTCACCATCTGGTAAAATATTAACAATTGAAAAATCTCTAATTTCTTCACATTGACAACAATCTACGGTTATTAATAACACAATAATTAAACCTATAACCACCCTTAGTAGATAATTCGGGTGGTGGTTGTTGAAGCATTGTTTCCAATAAGTGAATTTTCCGAATTGCCACATTGACCACACACATACACACACAATCTCTACAAACTTTTTCGTACACTTTAATAATGGAAATAATGCACCGCCACCAACATGATGATCCTTTTCATAATATCATTTCGATTATAAATTGACCGCCCCTCCATTGACTTGTATAAAATAATCTCTATCTATCTCACTTGTTTTTGGCTATTATTAGAAATTCGTGAAAATTTTCTAAATCGTTCAAATATATATACAATAATGATGATGATTTGTGATATGACGTGAAGCGTGATCGTATGTTTCGATTTTTATCAAATTTTTATCTTGTTATCTGATAAGACTAATTGATTATTATTCTGTTAATTATTGTTACCGATATATGGCCCTCGTGTGTATGTGTGTATATGTCTAGATCTTGGCCCGTTTGCGGTGATACTGAATTGAGTTGCTAGAGTGTGGTCGTCGGTGATGCATTTCGTTGTTATACAAGAACGAAAAGCGTTTTACGATGAGAGTTGAGCGCAGCCTATAGTCCTTTATGCTCCTTGTCATTCTTGCACTGGAGGGTTGTACTGGAAGGACAATAGGAGCGACCGTTTTTTTGGTGCAATTACAAGAAAATATAGTTTTATGGTCATCTTTTTTCAAATAAAATCAAGAAATGAGGCAATTTCTTGAACATCTGGCCACAGTTGCAGATTTGACTGAAATCTTCAGTTTTGTAGAAGTAGAAAGTTCTCAAACCTCAATTGACACGTGGAACCGTGCTGGAAAAAACCTGACAGTTTCATTGCAAAATCGTTCAGTATTCGTGTGAACTGATAATAGACAATCAGTATTATCAAAGATAATAATAAAAATGATAATAGTTGTCATGTTAGAGTGTGAGAGAATCACCAGATACGAGTTTTTTTTCAGGAACGAATAAACTGCAGGAAGTACTGAAAAATTGGCTCCTTTTGCTAGAAGTTTCAAAATTAAATTCAAAACTATTGGAAAGGAACGAAACCACAAATACCAGAGAGTCAAAGATATTTCTGAAAAATCTCTCAGCACTAAGAAAAGCTGTTGTTTACAATATAAAGATATGGGAACTAAAAATTGCATTTCTGGTGAATTAATCTTCCTGTATAAATTTGAAAAATTCCACTAATTTTCCGAAAATAAACAACAATTTTAACAATTTATCCAAACTTTTGAATCGATGTAGGTATAACATAAATAAATTTTCTTTATAAATAATCATTATAATAATAATAATAATTATCATTATTATAAACAGATTTTAGTGTTCATAATCTTTTATTAATAACCCTCTGTTGCTACAACAATTAACGATCCATTTCTTAATTGTTTCCGAAAAATTATTGTTTAAAGTATACATATTAACATAAAATTAACAACAGACACCATAAATTCATAGAATTACGATTTGTTTATAAAATCAAATGAATGTAAACCATATGGGAGATTATAAAGAGGGTGCATGATGGAAAAGGTGGAATTTTTCTGTATAAAAAAAAAAATTATAATAATAATAATAAAGAAAAACCATCAATTTTTTATTATATCTAGGTACACTTTAGGTGATTATGCATCTCACAAACTAATGTGGTATACTCTGTTGAACATTTTAAATTAATAATAATAAAAATGAATTTTGAAACGTTTCCAAGTTTTCAGCATAAATATTCAAGAATGGTGAAGACTGAAAAAAAAAACGAAGAGGAAATCTGGTAACAATAAAGTAGTTGTTTTTTATTATTATTATTATTATTATTATTATAATAGTGGTAGTAGTAATAATAATAAAATAACAGAAACGATAATATATCAAGATGCTACAATCAATAAAAAAAAAACTACCAAGCCCTACCCTGGTAACGGTAATTGGGCACAAGTTTTACAAGACGGATTATCGATTTTTTTCCTTTTTTGAGCGGCTATAGTGTCTATTAATATTTTTGTGTGTGTATTGATTGATTTAAAAGCCTTAATCTGTCCGCCGCCTTTTTCTTTTTTTTTTTTATTCTCCTATTGATTCTTATAATAATAATAATAGACAACAGTTTGAGAGTTCAACATTTTAACAATTGACCACGCTATAAAGATTCTATTTTTTAGATTGTTGTAGGTCTAAACAACGTTTATTCTTTATAGTGTCTGTGGTAGATAGTGCCGGACTGGCAGACTCTTTACCCATCGAGCAAAATCTTTTGATGTCCATCGGTTGTGCTCAGGAACAGTAAGATCGAAAGGTGACTAGTGGAAACCTTTTGTCGTGACCTGTGGCCTGTATAGTTTATAGACAAATCCGGTCCTGTAAGCTTTAGATTTACCATTTGTTCGGTTGCCCGGTGGTCCAGTCCGGCACTGGTGCCAGATATAAAGGAAGAATTATGTAATAGTTGACTAAATATTCAAACGACAAAGCCGCACGTTAGATGACTGAAAATTGGCTTATTTACATTTCAACAAAAAGAAAAAAAAGCACGTAAAAAGCGGACTAGATGTAATAGTTTAAGTTCAAAAATTTGATGTTTTTGAATTGTTATTAGTGATTGACGAAATTCACATACGTTTCCTTTATTGACGTACTTTTCTTTTGGAAAAAATTCACATACATCTCTTTTTATTGACGCACTTTTCTTTCGAAAAGCCAAAGTCTTGACCTCTCGTAGATTGAATAGATTTTACTCGAAATAAATATCATCAGAATGGAACGAACTTTAACATTTTATTACAAAATTTCGGCTTCTTTGTTGTTGTAAAGAAGAACAAGCCACTTCCATTGTGCCCCATCATCTGTACCTTTTCACTTCAAAATATCACCATAATTATAACTTATTCATAAATATTCGGTATTTATTATCGCAGAATGTAGGCTCTTTTTACAAAAACTATGATATTATAAGTATCGAAATTTCCCTTTGTTTCGATGTTTATTCGTAGACGTTTGCCGGAACTACCCTTTAGTTGTCAGGGCGGAGCTACAGCAAGGTGCATCCCTTTTCCCAGTTCCAACCCTCGATTACATCACCCCACAAGATTTTTACCAGGACCACAGAAAATATAAACAGATCTTATAATACACCACATGTGGTGTGTATATGTGTCATGTGAGGGGGTGGAAACTGGCAACAAGTGGTTGGATATATGTTTATATACTATACACATATCATCAAATTTTTGAATGAAAACCGGCCAAATAAGAGGATA